>CALNHX010008705.1:0-57542 GCA_940337035.1 Agriotes lineatus
TATCAGAGGGGAAAATGCAAGGTTTGTCCGCTGACGTAGCTATACAAAATGAGCAAAACCATTCGGCGAACCTGCCTGGACTTTCCTGTACTTTAGAAAATCTATAAAAACAGAAAACGGATGGGGAGGTGCTCAGTTGAAATAATTAAACACATTGAATTTGATTCAAAACGACTTCACACGCCACCAAAAGTGCACCATGTTACTTGATATGCATTGCTGCTGACGTTAAATAACGTAACCATCCGAAGCGCTGTGTTTTAGCGTTGATCGAGGTATTTGCCAATGTTGCCTATTGTACCTCGAAAACTATAAACACTCTGTATTGTTATGTGTTGATTCCATTCAATATTAGTTACGTGTAGTTCTTAATAATATTTTATTTAATTTTTTTAATTTTATTTAGTACTCAGCCAACAGCCATTAGGCCAATTATAGGCGTCGCTGTACATTTTATGGGGATTTCCAACCCCACTAACGATTGTCATGATGTTATTATGACATCCGGGACCAACTATTTCCGTGGCAGCTGTACCACGAGGCGCCGAGTTCTGACCAGAAAGAGCGTTGCTTAACTCTACTGATCGAACGTGGACGCTTGTTCAAGCTACACCACCCGGGACATGTGTTTATGAACACCTAGCTACTAGTTATCTATATAATTATTATTGCTTCATATTGCGCAATTAAAGCGTCATAGTCTCGAGGGTATAAAATAACATAAATCCATTAATTTCGAAATCATTAATATCGCGTGATCTGTGATCACCTAGTATTTTTGTTTATTCTGCGAATTTTAGAAGTAGTTCTTCCATAATGTAATCTGAAGTTCGTCATAATTATCTTCTTCTTCTTCTTTTATACAGGGTGTTAATTAAGTACGTAGACAAACTTTAAGGGGGATTCCTTGATAAAAAGATAAAAAGTTCATACAAACATGAGACCTAAACGGCTTTGTTTTCAAAATACAGGGTGGTGAAGTTGAATTTTTTTTTTCAAAAAGTTTGAAAACGGCTGTGTATTCTAATGAAACTTAGTGTAGGTTAGTATTTGATAAAGTGGCATTATTCGGTCAAAATAAATTTAATTTATTTTCACCAGTGGCGTGCATGAAGGCCACCTCAGTTACCTTATTTTAGAAAAATCTGGTACACCACTGTTTTTTAGCAAAAAGTTTTGTAGCTATTGTAAGATTGTTTGTTATTAAATAATATTATATAAAAACTTCTTTAAGCTGTATTTTGAGAACGAAGCCGTTTAGATCTAATTAAAGTTCAATGAACGAAATTGTTGTTACTTATTTTTCAGTTTTTCTGGAAAAAGGTTTATTCTACCAAAAAATAAAAAATACATCTTTTGTATAGTTTCAATGGATGAAGCTAAAAACTTGTCGTATTTATTAAAAAACAGTGGCGTATCAGATTTTTCTAAAATAAGGTAACGGAGGTGGCCCCCATGCACGCCACTGGTGGAAATAAATTAAATTTATTTTGACCAAACAATGCCGCTTTATGAAATACTATCATATACCAAGTTTCATTAGATCACCTCTAGGTGTTTTCCAGATTTAAAAAAAAAAAGATTTTTTTGTTTAAATTTCAGCATCCTGTATCTTGAAAACGAAGCCGTTTAGGTCTTATGTTTATATGAATTTTTTATCTTAAAATAGATCAAGGAATCGCCCCTTATAGTTTGTCTACGTATTTAATTAACACCCTGTATATAAAATTCAAAGTTATGTGTGTATGTTTGGTATACAACGTTTGCCGGAAGGGGACGGGACGGGACGAGAAGGGACGAGACGGGACGGGACTGAACTGGACGGGACGGGACGGGAAGGGATTGGATGCGACGGGACGGGAAGGGATGGGATGACAGAAAATAATTAGTCATTATTTAATTCACAAATAACGAACCTCGCGCGTACGAAGTCGCGGGTTACAGCTAGAAAATGGCATACATTTTTTTAAGTCCAAGACGATGAACATGATATAAAATAAAAACTCTATAATGGTTAAACGGGGTTTCAGAGGCAAATGATTCTTGGGCAGAACAACGTTTGCCGGGCCAGCTAGTTAAGGAATATAACTGAAGTTACAGTAATAACCATTAAACAATGCTTTTTCCATAAGCACTTGTATGACGCTGTTTTGTGATTTAGTAAACAAGACATTAATCACAAAATTAGCTATGGCTAAAATTTACGTCGCACTTGATTTCACTTCCCTTGAATAAGACATATTGCATCTTCGTGATCACTCAACAATAGCTATTGTGCTGCAGGAATCGCAATTTATAATACTTCATAATATAGGCAATCCTTCTTACAGATCAGTGACGGTGAACGCATAATAAACCAACTTATTTTCAACACATTAATTTCTATGCATCAAAATCTGGATGACTTGATTTAATTGAATCGGAGAGTCCGAAATAGCTATTAACATATCTACGAATGTTATGAGTATCGTGTAACTGCCGCAGATGTTTTGAAATCCAAGCTCGTAGAGCTAGGTTCTTAAGACATTTAAGGCTGTCATGATTCATTTAAAAATATCAATGTTTGAAGTTTTGTGTGCTCCGATATTCAAAGCCAAATTTGGACCATATCGAGTCGTTTTAAAAACACAAGAAGTTAACAAATAGAGGAAGCTAGGTGTTTTGGAAAGCGAAAAGGATCAGAAAAGTAGAATAAACAAACGGGATAGTGAGTAATTCTGTTATAAATAAGACTAGTTTTGCAGTTAAAGGAAAGTAGGTAAATAAGGCCTAAGTTGCATGCATGTAGATAGATAAGAAATAGATCAACAGGAAAACTGGAACTACGCCGAATTTCTCAGGATAGGTAACACACTATACAGCGCAGGTTGCAAATATTCTACCTCCAGGGCATAACAGATCAGTTTGAAATACACAAAGAAGAGTCGCCCTTCCGAGGTGTGGAGCCGGGGCCGACACTTATCGCTGTGTAGTACAAAAGCAAGTGTTAGACGGGAGTTTATGTGTGTTATATTAAAATTCAATTTCCCTTACTTTTGAAATGTGTCAAGGTGGTCGATTCAACTCACCCATGACCACAAAGCAGCAACGGGGTGCAAACAGTGCAGGTTCGAACATTCCTTGACCCAGTGCCGGAGGCAGGCAGTTAAATGTAAAAGAACATAAACTTACTGACCTGTAAATCTCATCGATAATAATAATTGTACTCACCGGGGTGTCCGCCCCCCAGGCCGCTCCGTACTCCTGGCAGTGGCATCACAATGCTTGGCCTTACATCCGTCAGCCTCAACCCTTTGGCACCTCATCGCCGCCTTTACTGATTGAGTTAGCTGTCGGTACTTTTCGCTAGTACTGCCCAATAGTAATCCACTAGATTAACTATTGTTACAACCCGTACAGAGTCGGTAATAACTACCGTAGTATACTGATCTTTCACAGTACAGCAATTACAGTAAATCTTGCTATTGCTCTAATGGGGCTTATAATTTGGAACTCCATGCTTCCGGTGCGGAACGACATGCTTCCGCGAATCACTGGGCGGACTTCGTGCTCCAGCTCCAGGATTCAACTCTTTGACTATCACATAGTCGACTAGCAAAGCAAGAACCTCTGACGTATACCGGACGCTGTAATTGCCAAAAAGTCTACCAAATGCCATTCAACTAGCTACAATAGTACGTACATTCTACTCTAGTTAAATTAATCCTCTACCTAATTACGCCTAGCTACGCTCGCCGCTTCGCCTCGCATTATGCAACTTATCACCTTATAATTAATATATTGGTTCGCATATAATCGCTTACGCCAAGAAATAATTACGCAAAACAGACCACTTTCACTCACACGTCGCGCCGCTGTCGCACCCGAAACGTTCTGTTTATTTTTGAATTTCATTTCTACCCGAACCCCATTGATACGGTTCATTGGTTGCACGTGGCGTCTGGGTCCCCGAAAAGCTGACCGCGAACCAATGCCTAATACATCCGTCAAGATTATATTACATTCCAGGGCTCAAAACATTCCAGGCGTGGCAAACGTAGTAATTAAAACTTAAAAATAATGCACCCCAAAACCATCAAATATTTCATCCATAACACAAGAAATATTAGAGACCAATGTTAAGAGAAAAGGGTGAGGGTACTGAATAAAAGAATATGGACGAAGTAATGGAAATGCTGCGGGAAATAAAATCAAAATTAGAGACAATGGATAATAAAATGAATAGCGTGGTAAAAGAAGTTGAGGGACTAAACCTAGAAAATGAAGATCTGAGGAAGAAAATCACACAACAGGACAACAAAATAGAATTTCTAGAAAGAAATTCAAGAAAGAATAACTTAATAATCAAAGGAGTTGAAGAGGAAGAAAATGAGATAGCGATAACTAAGGATAAGATAAAAACATTGTAGAAAAAAGCTGACCGCGAACCAATGCCTAATACATCCGTCAAGATTATATTAGATTCCAGGGCTCAAAACATTCCAGGCGTGGCAAACGTAGTAATTAAAACTTAAAAATAATGCACCCCAAAACCATCAAATATTTCATCCCTAACATTCGGCCAACCTGCAATCATTCGCGTCCTCGCGATATGGTGCTACTGGATCTCCAGTCTCCACACGTAGAGAGACCATCCATTTCATTCTCACTATCTGAGACCCTACCTATTGGTACCATGATTTCATGTGATCCCCCAAGACGACATTGACCTATTTGGCTTCCTTGATTCTACTTGCATCCACTGCTTAAACGGAGATTTCAACTTTCGAATAGTACCATCTCCAAGGATGTCCTTGTTTATCAATAACAAGCCTTTGAATTAGTATTTCTTGGCATCTTTATCTTTACGTTGCCTTGTGCAGTTTGTTTTTGCTGATCGTGCTCTCATTGTTCTTCCGTTAGCCAAACAGATTTCAGTTGTAGAACATCAGTTATTGATTCCGTGGGGTTTGTAACTGCAGCGTTTGATCACGTCTGATAGACATCGCCGTTAACGCATTAAAGTTCGTCACTACCTTAAATTCTGTTCCCAACAGATACTCTTAAAATTTCGGTATGGTTTCCACAGCAGCCAACGTTAAGGTTTCGTAGGAGTAACAATTCCTCTTTGCAAAGCTGGTAGTAGGCTACAGGTTATGGTTCCCCATTTTGCATCTTTAACAGAATTTCAGCGAGACATTTTGCACTTGCCTCAATGTGAAGTCCGGTCTGCAATGTAGGGTTGTGCAATGTAAGCACAAACTTGTGCTCCAATACTTCATTTAGATGCTCTGATGCTGATTATCCTGCATAATTGCACGTCCACGCAGCAGTTTTCTTTGCGAGATGAGTTAGTGGCTTAGTTATCTACAATGGCATAATATCCTACAAACTTTTTAAGGCAGCTTGTTAGGCCTATAAGTTGATGAACTTGATGAGCATCCATTGTAGGTAGTTGGAAAAGCGCTGACTGCTTCTGTTTTGATGTAACCCGGTCGTATTCCCATGGGGAAACTTCAAACCCTACGTGGCTGATTGTTGATGTTAGAAAACAACACTTCCACCTCAAGATTCAACGTGAGGCATTCTTCTGTTGCAGTTTCAGGACTATTTCTAAATTTCCGGTGTTTCGGGAGTCCTTCTTGTTGTGATAAGGATGTCATTGCGATAAACTGCAGCTGCCTCTCGTGCAGGAGCCAGAACTTTGCTGATTAATCCTTGGAATAGAGATGCGACTTTGAAGGACCAAGTAGCAAACGCCTGTAATCTTAATGACCATCTGGTGATACGACAGCTGCCACTGATTTTGAAGATATTTAATGGTATTCGTTCATTAGGTCTAGGCTGGTGGGGTAAACAAAACTTGACAAACGATCGATTTGGACATATACTCTCGGTAATGAGCAACGAATGGCCTTTGAGGGTGAAACGATTCAGCTTTCGAGTTTAATACACCTTCTGCCTCGCCCATTTTTCTTCTTAACCAATAATATTTAAGAGGCATACGCCGATTAGGATTTAAGAATTATGTAAGTTTCGAGTAACTTGCCAATAATTATCCCAGCTGTCTCAGTCTGACAAACTTTTTCGAGTGTTCAAAATACTTTGGGTTCCTGTTACCATCATGAAGACATAATACCGTATTTTGCTTCTTTGCTCGTTGAGAGGGATAACGGTTTGAAGAGTAAGTTCCATTACATCGCTAACAAGGTTGTTCTGAATATCTAACACACAAGGGATAATCCTATCGAGATGCCCTTGCTGATTGCAACAGAAACACTAAAGTGTATCTCGTAGTGCCCTTGGACTAAATGAGTTTCTTGTAAGAACATCTGCTTTTGGGAAAAAGAACGATGCTGTTCGAGCATTAGACTGCAGGTTGTTAAGTGTTTAAGAATATCCACTAGTTCAGCGAAATCTTCTGCTCGCGCGGCTACTTGCATATGGCTTTCCAAATATGTACCACCCAGGGCCATATTCTAAATAGGCTGAGTAGGCTGCAGCCTAGAGCGGCAAATTTTTGAGGCGGCAAATTGTTGAGGCGGCAAATTTTTGAGGCGGCAAATTTTTGAGGCGGCATATTTAGAATATAAAAGTAAAAAATAATAAGTATTTTATTAGGTACCTACACGAAAATATTTTTCAACCATACATTTTCTAATTTGTTAGTTAACTCAAATAAGCTTATCAAGTATATCAACTTCTAGAGCCCCTGAAGTATAGAGTTACATTTGCCTACATACGCTAATTTCTAAGAAAACCAAATGAAATGTAAGTAGATGTGGTTGCTTTTGAGTTGTGATTGCAAGTTGCAGGTAATTATTTTTGTACTTTAAATATAACTATTTCTCTATATATGTACATTCGTATTTCGTAAGTTAGTCTTGTGCGTTCTTTGATAGTGACTGCTAAGTTTTTGTTTTTTAATTTCTTAAAAATGAGTGGTAGGAAAAGGCTTAGTGGTGCAAAATACAAAAAACTTGCACAATTGAAAGCCAAAGAAAGGGAGATTGTGGTGAAAAAAACTGTGAAAATAGACACATTATTTAACATTTATAGTAATAAAAGTAGTTTAGAACATAGTGTTAATACAGAGCCAGCTTCGGAAATCGAGAACTCAATACAGAATCAAGATGGTGAGTACATTTATGGCAAAAATTAAATATGTATTTTTGATTTAAAAAAATAAGTGTTGATCAAGTTCAAATTGGAAGTTAGAATTTGAATTAAATACACCATCCAATGCCAGGATGTACGATTTTCTAGTTGTGGTTGTGTTTGTGTTTGCGTAGTGGAATTAATGATTTAAAAGCTTGAATCACACTTAATTTTTGAACCAATTCTTACTTATTGAAAAATCAGAAATTTAATTTCTAATTTGTAACTTTTTGAGAAACAGTACTGGAGTACGGATTTTAGCTAAAAGTGGAATGTTGTTCACAAATCGGTACTCTAGTACTGAATCAATCAATAAATTGTTCTTGATCTTGATTCTGTATCTATTAAATATACAGAAAAAGAGTCCTCCGCTACAGTAGAAGAACAAGGCGCAAGGGCGTCTACTAGTGGTGAACAAGAACCATTAGATACGCCTGTTGCTGATGACTCTTATGAGAAAGGCGATGAAGCGTCTACTTCTGGTAGTCATAAACAAAAATCGTTCACTTTCAATAAAGATCCTGCTTACTGGATTTTGAAAGACACCATGAAGGATTACATTGCGACTTGCGGTTTTGATCAAAATATATCATCTGACTTTACTAGAAATAAACGTAATTATGCTGATTATAATCGATTCTTCACAAAAACATTGTTTGAACGAAAATTACTGAATGGCGAGAAAACCTCAAGAAATTGGATAATTTATTCCGAAAGTAAAGGTTCAATTTTTTGTGTTCCCTGTTTACTTTTTTGTAATAGTAATCAGACTCAGTTTGAAAGTAAAGATGGATTTAGTGACTGGAAAAATGCTGGAAGTCCTGTTACACATCATGAAAATTCTTCCGTTCATAAATCCTGTGTACTTGTACTACGATGAAATCAAGAGCTATTGCTCGTGGTCGTATAGACTTTGCCCTTACAGCTCAAATAGACGAAGAAACAATATACTGGAGAAACGTTTTAACAAGGGTAGCTGCTGCTGTAAAGGCTTTATCTTCAAGGCGTCTTGCTTTTAGAGGAGATAATGAAATATTTTGTTCGCCTGGCAATAGAAATTATTTAATGGTTTTAGAATTAATTGCGGAATTCGACCCATTTTTGGCTAAACATATTGCGCGTTTTGGAAACACAGGTAGTGGAAATACTAGCTATTTAAGTTCGACCATTTGCAACGAATTCATTAATAATGGCAGAAAAAGTTAAAGCTACAATTTGTGAAGAAATTAAAGAAGCAAAATATTTTTCTCTAATAGTGGACTCTACTCCAGACATTTCTCACGTGGATCAATTTACTTTAGTGATTCGATACGTAATGAAAAACGGTATGCCTTCCGAACGTTTTCTTACATTTATACCATCAGCAGGGCACAAAGCTGAAGAAATGTTGAATGCTCTTACTCATGAATTACAGAATTTAAAAATTGATTTAAAAGACTGCCGAGGACAATCCTATGACAATGCTTCAAATATGTCGGGATTGTATAATGGTTTGCAGGCAAAAATTTAAGAACGGGCACCATTGGCTTTATATATTCCTTGTTCGGCCCATTCTTTAAATTTAGTTGGAACCACGGCAGCTGAATGTTGCGAAGAAACTTGTTGGTTTTTCAATTTACTTGAAGAACTTTATGTTTTTTTTTTCTAAGTCTACGACTCGATGGCAAATTTTAATGTCTAAAATCGACAAAGGAAAGACATTAAAAAAACTTTCTTATACACGTTGGTCGGCTAGAGATGATGCTTGCCAAAGTTTGAAAGACTCTTGGAAACCTGTTATTGCTACATTGGCTTATATCGAGGATGATACGTCTCAAAAACCCATAACAAGATGTGAAGCTAAAGGAATCCGTTTAAAATTGGAAAGACTAGAAACGGCTTTCATGGTTTGTTTTTGGAGTTGTTTTCTAAATCGTTTGAATTTAGTCAATCAAAAAATACAAGCCGTAACTACTGATGTAGTCATAATTTCAAATCTTTATGGATCTCTTGAAGAGTTCACAAAAACTGAGCGTAACAATTTTAATCATTTCGAATCACTTGCAATGCAAATAAGTGAAATAAAAAATTATGAAAAGGACTACAAGAGACAACCGAAGAGGAAACGTTAGCATGACGAAACTCAACAAGAGGAATCAGAATCAAGTGGCAGAGATTCTTTTAGAATAGAGACGTTTATAAAAATTATCGACCGACTACAAAATGAGTTAGCTAAGAGGCATAATGCTTATGTAGAATTCCAAAAAAAGTTCTCTTTTTTGATAGAAATGGATGACATGACCACCGATATTTTAATAAGCAAAGCAAAATCTTTAGTGAACATTTATAAGTGTGACATTGAAGATGATTTTGTAGACGAACGTCTACACTTTCGAGCGCATTGTTCTGTCCTAAATAAGAAGCCTGAAAAAACCTTAATTGGTATGTGCAAGTTCATCAGAGACCATTCACTTCAATCTGTATATCCAAACCTCGATATTGCCGTACGAATTTCGGTTTGTATTCCGGCAACCAACTGTTCTGGTGAACGTAGCTTCTCTTGTCTCAAGCGGGTAAAAAACTACTTGAGATCATCGATTTCTCAAGAAACACTTAATCATTTGTCTATACTCTGCATTGAATCGGCAGTCGCACAAAAACTTAACTATGATGATATAATAGACGATTTTGCTTTAAAAAAGGCGCGTCGCAAGCAAATTTAAAATTCAGTGTTAATTACTAATAATTTATTTTAAACATTAACATTAGCATGAAGTGCGTAACTCTGAAAAAACAATTAGTAATTGATCTAGGTAAGTAAAGTATAAAAAATTTCATTTTTAAAATCTGAAATTAATCTTGAATGAAAACAACAATGTTTAAACAATGTCTTAAGCTGGTAGATTATAATTTTCGAAAACTACTAATACATGTAATTTGCACTGAAATTTTAATAAAATGAATCCCAAAAAAAAAAATTTTAATATCTTTCAAACATTGTTTCTATTAAAAATATCTCGCTTTTATTTGTTAAGATTTCAGTTGTTTATTACTGGTAGGTAAATTTTATAATTTTTCTTAAAGCGCGTTGACCTTGACGTTTCAGAAATTTTCGCCTGCGGCGCAAAAACTTGGCTGCCCCTAAGGGGCGGCAAACATTATTGAGCCTGCAGGCGGCAAATTGGTAAATCCGGCCCTGCTTAAGTCACCATTAAGTGTTGTTAATTAGCATGTTTAAACCACCTTGAAAATTAACTTTGCGTCTTGCGCATGGTTATTTTGAATAATAAGTGGCTTAATGCAGTAGGTCGGTAATATCAAAGAAGAAGAGTTCAAATTTTTAAAAGCGCTTACCTTTTAAGAAGAATAAGTTCTTTTCCCACAGTGGTTCGTTATCTTCAGGCACGAACTGAACATGGTCAACGAAATGGTCAAAATCTTTCACTGTGATTTGTTTTATCAATTCGGGATCTCTCAGTAATAAGAATGGCTGATAAAACTGATATATACCGGAATATCTAAAAATTTAGCTTATTCATTAATACATTTGTAGTAGCTATACATATTGTGTGCTTACCGACAGTTAGGGAAATCCTTATATAAATTTTGAAAACTCTCCCCAATATCCCTGTATTGTAAAAATCCTAGCAAAGTTTCACGCCATGTTACCCAATAAGGGTATTGCAAAACACCCTGGTTCTTCCAGTAATTAAATGGCTTTATGAGAGCAAAGTATATAAAAAGCGCCAAGGCCGTGGCTACCAAAATCCAAAACATTTTGTCTGAAATTTGTACAGTGAGATACTGCTAAACATAAACAACTCCCAATCATAACTAAATATTTACTTTAACTAATACCACTGCTTTGCGATGACATCCGCACTCTTCGCAATCTCGAATTCAACTGAACAACAAACATTGCTTAATAATAATTAATATGCAGTTTCATCGCTGTAGATATATGGTCAAGGCCAGCTACTTCTACAGCGAGGCACGTGTTTTCACATATAATCTCATAAGAGCATTAATTCTCTCCGGAAATTTTTTGAGTGCGGTCCAACAACGTCGTATTAATTTGCACGAGCGGGACGCGAGGGCAAATTAGAACGTTGTTGGAATGCACGAAAATAATTTCCGGATATGAATTAATGCTCGAATGCAGATTCGGTAAGAAAATCGTAACGCCACAAACCCTCACAGTTAGGTTGGTCTACCTACAAAAAATTTCCAAGAAATTTTTTTATTGTCTTGGTTACGGCTCGTTAACTAATTTTTCTATTGGTCATTAATGAGTGTCGTACGATTTTCTGTACTATTTATGTCAGGTTCTGTAGTTCTGACAGTGTGAAAATTTTTGAAATGTTAGCACTCTAGCTATTTGAACACTGTACACAAATTTGCGACTAGTACAGCTTTATTGTGTTAAATATAGCAGCTTTTTTTTAAATAAAAACATATTTCAAGAAAACACTAGATACCTCTTTTCTTCAGTAACACTAAATATATGAGTCGGTAAGGTTGTCGCTGTGAAAATTAGGTCACGGTCTTCAATAGTTTATTGTGGATGCACTGATCTTCGTATGAAATTAGTGTCATTTTTGTTGGTAAATTACACAGTAATTAGAAAATTTCCATGAATTTTCGTATTTGTTTTTCCAATAATTAGTATGATATTGATGCTTTGTATCATGTATGTTATATGTTATGCATTATTGAAATTTATCGTCACCCGAGAAAGCATTTTCTCTCCAGGGAGAAGTTTTCATTACAGCCATTAGAGCGTAACATAAAAACAATTCAAAGGCTGCTAAATATTGCTGTGTAATTCCAATTTCCGATATGCTTTATTTAAGAATATATTTGTTTCTTGTATTTCTACTGTCGCTCGTGGTATACATCATGAGATGGTATTAGGCCCATAACTTGGCTTTGTTTGCAGTGCAGGATAATTGACCGATTGAATAAGCACATAATTGGGATGTTTTATGCAATTGCAATGTTAAACTAAAGTAAAATATTAAATGCATTGACAATGAAATGCGAGAAACAGTAAAGTAGTCGAGAAAGGAACGCAAAGGTAAAGCTTACTTTCACAGGGTTCGAAATTGACTTTTAAATAAATTAAAATAATAAAAGAATAGGTTTGTGCATAAGTAAAGCCAGACTGAAAGAAATTAATAGACACAAAAGGTTTGTTATGTGCATTTTAAAAGGAGCGTAGTTTTCAATAAAGCCAAGCATCGTGAAAATTGTGAGAAATCTGAAAGGCGAATAAAGCAAGATAAAAGATAACAGAACATTGAAAAGATCAATTCAAGAAGCAGGCAACAGAAAAGGAAGTAAACGAAGGAAAATGGTGGAACTCTAATATGCCAGTGAGTTAATAATTAATTAAAATAATGCAAAACAGTGCAGTGACCAAATAATAAAAAACGTTTGTGTGTGTGACGCAATATAACAATTTTAGTTTAAGAGAAAAACAATAATTTATATTTTAAGAAAAATTTTAATTCTAATTTATGTACTCAAATTTATTTCCTTTTATGTCCATTAATCATCAAACCTGACTTCCATTGACATAATCATAACACCATATCCTAGCAACTAGATGCGATATTGTTTAAAAACAATTGAATTAACGATTATTACAGGTTTGTCAGTTTTGTGCTCTATTTTGAAATATATTTTTATACTAATAAACAAGCATTTTAGCAGTTAAAAAGTATTGTATTTTATTGCGCCCATCGCAGTGTTTATGTCGTATCATTGGTGGAATGTTTCACCACATAAAAATTAAAAATTCTCCTATCCCATCTATGAGGACATCGGGAGCGAGCACTTCAATATTTCGAGGCCCATCTACAAGGAAATAAGGCAGTGGAAACCAGAGGACAGCAGCCCAAGGCATAGTACGAGTCTGCAAGAACGTCTCAACCACCTTCTGCAGCCAGACAATGATCTCCAGCAGGAAATCCAAGAAGCATTGCCGCAAACAGCTCCAAAGCCAGGAAGGGTTAAGCCAGCGATTTAAGTATTAAAGTTTGGGGAAAAGCAGCAAAATACGAGATCAAACCTTGCCGAAGTGGATTAGCTCGTTTACAAGGTTCCAGCTACGCCGTATTTTGCGTAATAAGCAAGGCGTCATAAAATTTTGCAAATTTAGCGAGAATCCCAAGCGACCAGAACAATTGAACAGACGGCGTCTGTCCTACGTGATTAATAAAACAAAGCAGTGTTAATTGTTGCCAGGCGCGAAAATTTAAATATTTACCTGATGTTTTCTCATATTTTCACGAGTTTAAACGTTCAAAAATCGCTGTTGCACTAGGCGGACATTTTGTGGTTCGACAAATTGTGAATATTTCAACTAACGTTGTGTATTTAAACTACTGATTTAGAATTGCCGGCTATAGTAAAATTCAGATCATTTAAAAATATAGTCAACTTCGGAACCTAACCTGAGAAAGAGCTTATGTTTTCCCATTGAGCGTAATAAGTAATTGCAATTGAATAAAATAGAAAGAGGGGCATGCAACCACTTACTTGAGTAATTGAGTGTTACATTTCATTTTTAATCAACCTAAATTTACTCACGGATAAACTGTAAGCAGAGGGTAATAGTAGCTTATTAAATATTACAATTATTGGCATCCGAAACGTAGAGCTTAGAGAGCTTTCTTTGCAGATTTATGTCGCTCAACGTCGTTGCAAAAATAAATTTTTAATTTACTTATACAATCAATCAACCAAGGGAATCTTTGCAATATATACGACAGGAGCGGACGCACTTGGCCTTTATCGACATAAGCATTAGGGTATACATTATAGGAAAGCGAGTTTGTCGTTGTCCCATAAAGTTGTAAGAAATAGTCAAGAAGTTTCATAACCATAAACGGGCAGTGTATAAAGCTTCCCCTTCCATGTTTTTAAAGAATTCATGGGCATCTGTTCTGAAAATCATGCATTACTGTGCAATTTTTTAAGTTGGAAAGTATTTCTTTACAGGACCATTTTGTATTTTTTACAGACCTATTTTGGAAAATTCACGTTGTAATCGGTTTGCAATATTTTCTGACTGTATTTGCTAGGGAAATCAAATACATCTATTGGTTTACAAAATTTCTTGACCGTGGTTACTAAGGAAATCAACTAGGTACAAATATCTCTAGATCTTTACAAAAGTATAATTAGTATACATAAATCAAACAAGTAGAGACACTCACTGTCGGTTCCATTGATGTCAAAATACAGATTTCAATGACCTTGGACGGCTGCTAGGGGGTACTTTGCGATAGTACTAACAGATGGCACCACTACTTTAACACATCATGATTGGTATCAGATCCAGTAACTGGTTCTGATTAGTAGAACTTAGTTCTACCATCTGGTAGTCAAGCTTAGAAATACCCCCCAAGTCACTCTCACAGGCACTCTACTTGTTTGATTTATGGACGCTGGTATAATGCTTGTTTGTTCTTGTAATGTTCCATTATTTAGGTAAAATTAAGAAGAAACACAGGTACCTAAAAATGTTGTACGTAACTCATCCCGAAACACCCTATACAGGACTTGTTAAATTTCAGACCTCGCTTTGGGCATCAGCCGGAAATTTGCCTACGCGTCCTGTGAAGATGACTTGTTACGTAATTACTACTAAATTCGAACGGTAGTATTATATTTTTACATGAAATTAAAATTAAAAATGCGGAATCGGATGCCAGAATACGATGCATTATGGGGAATGGGTTGTTAGCTGTCAGTTGTCATGTCCTGAGAATAAAGACATTTTTCAATTTGTATGTTGAATGAAACTCTTTGGTGAAACGCAAGTGAATATGATATATTTACAATACTGGGAATAACTGCTGCTATGCTTGTAATCCTTTTAGTACCAGGAAGTTGCCGCCACATTTTTGTATTAATAGGTTTTCTAACTACAAAGTGCTAGTGCGAAAGATATAGTTTGATCAAAATAGAATGTACAAAGAGGTAAAATGTGTTTTTTACGAATTGCTCAGTATGTCTTCGGCACAATGCTATATCGACTTTGTCGTTGCTGCAAAGGTTGCGAATAAAATGTCTAAAAACATATTCCAGCATTTTGCTCTTATCAACCCCTAAAGGTGAGAATCATGATTAGGACTGAATTATAGAGCCCTTCGTGTCTGCTGTGTTTATTGAGTTAGAACAATTTTTTTGGCATATATACGTCTTTTTAAAATTCAGAAAGTGCTTTAAAAGATGTAACGGTAAATTTTTTAAAAATAAAATAGGGCAGAAAGTATTTTTTCAAAATTCTATTGCCAGAGGGTTGACACGGGTAGTCTGCTATAATCTACAATATATTGCTATGGTAATCGTAAAAAATATATATTCTATAAAAGGTTGAATCACTTAAAACTTGCCAAGATTGGTATAACACCTGCAAAAATAAAAGAAAGTCAATTAGTATAATATAAATCAGTATTGATATGAATAACGTATAAATGTTCATTTAATGCACTGTTTTGTTGCTCAATTGGCAATAAAATGGCCCAAAGCAAGTTTGAACTGTTTAAAATTGTTTATTGTTGATTTGAGATGCATTTCGGAACGTTGCAACGTGCTGAAGTATAACTTACCTTTGTTAGTGTGGCGGTTTGTTTATAATATAGGGAAGTTTCAAATATGTTTAAAAAATGATAGTTAAATATTGCTAACGTAAAAAAATCTTTTTGTCAAAATGATAACTAGAATGATTTACGTTGATAATTAATAAATGTTCGTTCTGTAAAAGTGTGCCAAGAGAGGAAATAACTAATTGTTTATGTTTTTGAAAAAGGAGAAGTTGGCGGGTAGAAAATGTTAATAAATTGTGACAGATAATAAAATGTTCTTCCAGAATTTCAGTAAAACTAATGAACTCTGGGTAGAATTTACTTAAAACATTGTTAACAGTGATTATAAGTGCACGTTATCTATATAAAAGAACTGTCATCATAATTTGAAGAGACCAACACAGAAGCTGTATAACCAAGCGAGTTCCAGGGGTAACTTCTAGCAGAGAGGATTGCAGACACGTGGCAACAGAAGTGAAAAACGCAAAGTGAGATCATTTAAAGGAATGCTCAGTACTGAGCTACGAACAATATAAATTCAAAAGATTAAAAAAGGCCTATAGAAATTCTAAATTCAGTTACTTTAGATTTATAAAGTAAGAGCGGTTTTGTAAAGTTAAAGTTTATACATTTACTTAATTATTGAAAGTGTCATAAACAAAATTTGTTTAAATTGTCAAAAGTACCAGCAACTCCAAAAATAGACATTAACAATCAATTTAATATTAAAGGATTATGGAACAAATATGACCTTTGTTATTTGAAGGTTTCATTTGATTATATTAATAAAATGAAAATAGTATTTTTTTATTTAATTTTTTTAAAGTACATTGTAATAGACTGCAGCGTTTTGTCAGATATCATACAACAGTTACCCTGCAGATTGAAAGTAATATTGAGCTAGCCAAGTGAACAATTATATACGAGAAATACGGATGGGGCCATAATTATATATAACAGCAGTGAGATAACATGAATAACAAAATAGAATGATTGAGTAAGAAAGAGATGGCCATACGAAAAATGTATTTTAGTATTCATGTTTAATTGACAAATGTCATAATTAAATTAAGCGTCAAGCCTTCTCGAATATTTGCTACTATATTTATCTCTTTCTTACTCAAGCAATACGAGATATTTTCATGTTCATGTTATCTCATTGCTGTTATATATAATTGTGGCCCCATCGGTATATCTACAACAAGGTAGGTTTCAGGGTATTTATCTTTTTAAAAGAAAAAAAAGTACATCTAGTTTTTAAAACAACTTTTTTCCTAGCAATATATTGCCGTGGATATCCATGCTCTACTTTTTTTACTTACTAATCACCCAATAACTAACGAAACCCTTATATACAAGTAGCGACTGAATAAAAAATATTAACGCTGGAGAGCTTGCTGCTATAGATAAGATATAGACTATACTTGCCTTATTTAACTGTAAATAACATGTGAGCAAACGAAAATAAAATTAAGCTTGGCTTTGAAATATTTTGACACAGACTGACGCAAAACCTAACCTGCTAATCTCGAATTTGACATATACTAACAGTGCCACCAACATATTATTCGTAAAACAAATATTTCAAAGCCAAGCTTGATTTCATTTTCATTTGCTTAGATGGTACTTTGTGGTACATTTTACACTTGCCAACTCTTAGGGAAGTTATTGTATAAGTGTTGGTAAATCCCACCAATGTCTCTATTCTGTATTCTTCTTCCTCTATCTATTACCTCACGAGAGGGGTTTAATGGTATTATTAGGTAGTGGACAATGTTGTTGCCCACGCGTCGCGATGTTCAGCTAAGTATTGCTATGGTATTGGTACAAGAGTCTAAAAATCAGATTAATAAGATTAAAAGAATACAGTAATTAAAAATAATAAAGATGAAGTTAGATGTGAAATGGATATCAAAAGTATTAAGTTGCATTTATAAAAGAAAGAATAGAATTTATAATTTAATTAAATGAAGATAATTGAGATACAGTAGGATTCTAACTTAATGTAATATCTGAAATGAAATTGGAAATTAATGGCATATACCTTTCGAAACATACTATTGTAAGTATTAATCAAATAATAAAGCTTTAATAGTGTGTTGGACGGAAAAAATAAGCTAGATCGCCAAGGAGATGGTTTCTATCGATAGTAAAAAATTTTTGAAACGAAAAATCATGTAATAGAATTTTGTAATTTGAAATTAAGAAATAAACCTTTTTAAAAACTTTTTTAGAACACGTTTGGTGTATAAAAGAGTAAAAATTTGAAATAAAATTGGCGTGGTGAAAAAAAGTTAAAAGTAAAATTTTAAAAGGATAGAAGCTGTGCAGACTATATGGATGAAGAAAAAGAATGTGGCGAGAATGCCAAACTAATACAGTTATAATCTACAAAAACAAATAAAAGGAAAGGAATGCTGAATTGAGTTTATTGTAAGATTACATTTGCATCGATTGAATTGGATAACAAGGAATGATTTACAAGGGAAGAAGATTACATAGAAATCATTAGCAGAGTGAGCATATTTATTGGGCTTGTCAAGTGATATCTGGTGGTTTGTCTCTGGTTAAAATACCAGGTGCTGCGTTGTAGCGGACTTCATATGAGTGATTTGGGTTGAACATTAAAGTAACGCAACTACGACTGAGGTCTATTTGAATCTGTACTGTAGTGAAGCTGTAGCTGCTGATTCCTATGGCATACTAGGTTCCTGTGTTGATTTGGATCCTGATTCTGGACATCTTGGTAGTTGGTTGAGGCCTTCACCGTGGCTTTGAGTCGAGCAGTTGTGTGGCGTGGTCAATTGCAGAGTTGGACGAATTGGTTTTAGCAGAGGAGAGTGTTAACACAAATTTGTTAAAACCTCTCACCACACATATATTTAAGAACTGCTAAATACGTATTTCGACAGCCACGCACTTCCATTTGTGATTTGGTCACGAGTACTTCGTTGCCTTTTCGCTGTGTAAGTTTTTCTTAGCTACCGATGATGACAGCATGGCTGTCGAAGTACGTATTTAGCAGTTATTAAATATTTGTGTGGTGAGGAGGTTTAACAAATTTGTGATAATTTCAAACCACGGCCTCCAGCAGTTTTAATCGAGAGTGTTAAGTTCAATAAAAGGCAACAGAATCCAGGTATTAAAAGAAGAACTGAAAGAAAATATAGATTAAAGTGAATTAATTTTAATTAAGGAAGTACTTACTATATGAGATTGTCGTATGACAAGTGTATCGATGAAGTATTTGTAATTGAATTTTCCAAACTAGTTTGAAGTATCATTTGACAGAAGTTTTTGAGTTGTCATAATTAAAATAAGAACATCAAATTTCGGAATATAAGGAATCTAGATAAAAAGAATCCGATCTGATTTCCAGTCAAGTGTATCTTCTGGGGATAGGGGAAAATAGTTTTTATTATAAAAAGATAAAAAAATAGGGCAATTAAATTGATTAAAAGTCAACCATAAACATAACAGTATATAACATCGTGCAAAGTATGTCCAGTCAGCGGTCCAATTTGAGCAGTCCATATTTTAAGAGATCTACCCCTTAATCTACGTCCCTCAATATTTCCTTCGGGATATGTGACCAAAGTATTGAAGAAAAACTTGGCTAACTTTCGTGGACAGTCGGGTTCAATATTAAGTTCTTTTAGCCTACTATGGAGAGATTGGTCCGGTGTACTGTCCACAGTACACGCAAGACAGGTTTATGTACCCACATTCCAAAGGCATCAATTCTTTGCGTGCCTGCTTCTTTTAAGGTCCATGTTTCTACTGCATACTTTGTGATAGGGAAGATGAGTGAATGGATAAGAGTTAACTTAATGGACTGTGAGCTTTTCAGATTTTTGTCAGCTTTGTTGTGGCCGTAAAATAAAATAAAATAAAAATCTTAACTAGACCAAATGATATGATTCTGGGCTCTTATTCTGCATAAAGACTTGTAAGGTATCAGGCCGCAATCTCCAAAAAAGGATGTTGTGGACATCCTAATATTACCCGTAATGAAATGGCTTTATGTGAGCAGAGTGAACAGAAAGCATAAAGCTAGCGGCCACCAAAGTCCAACATTTTTACCTTATATCTATGTGGTTAGCTGTGGAGTACTTTAGTACATGTAAAGAAAAGTTACGCAAGGAGTATTTACTTTTACTAATGTCTGCTGTTTGATAACAACCGCGTTATTTGCACTTACTAATTAGATTCGGTGTTTATGCCAGTTACATTTTCATAAATATTTTTTAAGGATTTTGGTCCCCATTAAAATTTTACTGGCTTTATCTGTTTTAGCCTAACATTTTGTTTAGAAATAAAAATTTGAATTAATAGATTAGAAAATGATAATAGCTATTTATGCAACAAGTGCTAAAAGTCAACGTTTATGCACGAGAAAATTATGAAACGAAGCCGAAGGCTGAGTTTCATAACATGTCTCGTGCGTAAACGACTTTTAGCACACGTTGCATACAATATTTTATCTACGACCTTAATTTTACCGTTATTAATCCATAAATATCGATTTAACAAAAGTTTGCATCTGCGACACTTATAATTTATGTCATAATAAACAGTAGGCCACAACGCGCGGGCGATTGTTTGTCACGCCAGTGCTGTTAAGGTGAGTTACGAAATGTAATTATTGATACTCCACATCTGACTGTATTCATTAAATAACGCTTTAATTATTACAACAACACTTTACCTGTAACGCAAGAAGCAACTAGAATAACTTTACAACTTCACTTCCAGTTCGAAATTGTAGTTTTATAACCTCACTTCACTTTTAGCCCATGTGCTAAAAGTAAACAGCTGATTTCTTTAACCACGGTAAACTATAAAAGGTCACTTTTAGTGAAACAAGCTAGCGCTAAAAGGCCTACTTTTAGTAGTGGTCGTAGATAAATAATTATCTTCACTGTTTGGACTGACAAACAATTATTTCGACAGACACAAATATAATATAACAGTTAGTTTCTAATACAGAAACATGAACGTAGGCACAAAGACGCTTCGTTTAGCGCATTAATGCTAATGACATAATAACTTCAAACGTACAATAAAATAATTGTTGTTCAGGTCAGCAACTAATCCTCGTGAGCTCTTCGTCATAATGTCACTAAAATAGAAAGGAACCTTATATTTCTTATATCGTTTTGTAACCTGTAATGAGTTGGGCAGAACTTTGGTATATATTTATAATAATTGAATTATGAAAAATAGGAGTAAAAGTATCAAAACAAAATGAATAAATTTGTAATCTACATCGCTTGTATAAATTATTGGCCGGCGACTTACCATAATTCCGTTTTATGTGGCACGTGTTCACTCACATTCGCTTACATAAGCACAAATAGCCAAATTGTAGAGCCACTCATATAAACTGCAGTGAGCAAGCATTACTACATTTAGCAGTATGTGTTTGGGATGATAGTACTTACAGAGGGTTTTGCGGCCCCTGCGATGCTCCTACGTAGCTTTTAGTATAATATATCTATCTTTTGGTGCACGGACGATGCTCCATCTGTAATACCTGTAATAAGGACCGCATCTGGTATGATTTAGCCGAGTGCTAACTAGATCAATGAGCTCCAACTCATGCCACAGCGAATTGCAATTATGGTTGCTGCGCCGCAGAAAACCGATTTCTCAAGGCATTTGAGGGAAATGCATATCACAGACTATCTAGTTGCGCTTCCTGGATCATTGATAATAATTGCGTATCAGGTCAAGGGTCAGTGACCATCTCTACGGAAGTCCACTAGTGCCAGGTAAATATTGCATTATATCGCGGTACCAATTAGACACCAACCCAACAATAAAAAACTGTAAAGGGCTTTACTCAGAAAACCCTTTTCAACTGAAAGTTGAGACACTAAACCATTTGAAAAATTAAAGTAAACTAGGAATAACCATAGCTTAACGTTCCTAATAATACTGAAACAATAAAAGAAAACACGTGGTAATGCGCATTACATCAATTTTTTTTATTAAAAAAGCATTACCGGCGATAGGATTCGAGCTTCTCGCTGCAAATGCAATTTTAACGCTTAGCAGTAGCTCAACCAATTGTCGCAAGCGGCAGCGTGGAGCCCTTCGTATATTTGCCATATAGCTGCACTCAACACAACGCACTTTTTCGTTGTCCCTTTTTGTCTTGTAAATTTACCCTGCATCTGTTAGTTCTCATTTTCGTTAAGGGTAAAACCTGAGTTGTGTGCAAATTATTACTTTCATCTTTTTCTCATTTAAAGCAAAAGTAAACAAAAGCTAATTGTTTAAGTTGCTCCCCTTGTAGAGTTTTTATTGCTATTTTTTTATAGCTATTTTGTGGAAATACCTTTTTCACATGTACCTAACATTTCGAAGTATTACAGCATTTGGCATCTTGGTCGTCTACCCTCATAGTTTGTCTTTGAATTTTCTTAACTTGTCTTCCATTTCGTGTTCATCTTGGGCTAATATGATTTTATCATCGGCATATAAGAGGGAATGTATTTTATTATCATCCATTCTTAATCCCACGTTTCCGGAACCTGTTCGATCTATGCACTAAGGAACAAGAGCGACAGGCTACAGCCCTGCTTCAGTTTCAGTTTTTTTAATTTGGTTTGTTATTTTCGTTTTTGTCTGGTTACCTATGTAGAATTTTTTTACCAAGCTTATCCATTTTTCTTTCGTATTTAGTAGGTTATCGAATGGTTATTCAAGATTTTTCGAGTTAATTATTGTGTATCTTTTTTACTCTGTTTGTCCATATTTTCTGTCTCACGAAGTGTATGTTGCCTAAGAACGGTATTTCTTTTCGAAAACCGCTTTATTCTTCACTAATCGTAATTTCTTTTTCTTCTATTTTACTGTAGGATAGTCTGGCTATGGATGAGACAACAGTTATTTATTTATAGTTATATACAGTTGTCATAGTCTTTTGTCTCTCTTTTTGAAGATGGAACTTATATAATGATTCATTCTATTCTGTAAGGATATCATTACTTGCTTCTATTTTGGTTAATAGCTTGTTGGTATTTTCGCAGTTTTTTTCCATGCTTGAAATGTTCCATTTGCATTTTTCCTGGTTCTGGTTTATTGGTTTTTGCTTTCTGAATGGCTTTATGCACGTTTTCATTTATAATCTGGATATCCCGATCTTTTCTTAACTAGTCTTCCTACTGCTATGTATCTCTATGTTCCGTTAATAGATGTGGGTAATGTTCTAGTGGTATTATTTGTATTATTCCTCTTGGATTTTTGTTGCCTCTTATTTACTTAAGCTGATCTATTTTGTGTTGTCTATATCTATACAAAGTGATCTCCTGTGTTCGCCTTTATTATCCTCTACTCCCTTTTTCACTTGTCTTTTGAGACATGTAGTTATACATTTTTTTTTAGTGCTGATGACTTCTCCGATAACAACTTCATGTGCACTTTTTTCTTCTCCTAAATTAGGCATTTCAGTTTTCATAAGAATTGGTCAACGTGCTGGGTTTTTCTATTTGCCGTTCCCAAAGCTTCACTGGCCGCTGATAATATAAACTTTTTCAAACGTTAGCACATTTTCTTTGTGGCCCATCCTTGCCTGCTTCTAGTTTGTTTTCTGTTGTAGTTCTGTATAGAACTTTTACCTACATTGTTTCAATAGATCAGTTTTTAAGTATTTTTTTTACATTTCCATTTTTAAATCTGCCGTGTCTCTTTTCTTTTCTTCATATTTATATATGTAAGATAGCTTATATTTTTTAATAGCAGAAGTTGATACGATCATAGAATATTTTGACCACATGGCTGACAACTTTGAACATTTGGATTTCTCACCCCAATAAGCAGAAAACAAATAGCTTCGATACCTTCGCCACTTTCTTTTGCTAAGTCAGACTGAAATAGGCTTCGTATTTGGTTTCATACAGAAGTTTAGACTTCTCAGGTAGAAACTGCAAGCTTCTGCTTTGCTCACTTTCGTAGCTCACAATTATCAGTTATAGGATCTTTATTTTGCCAGAAAATTTTTTGGCCGAAAGATTGTTGCTTTTGCAACCTTCCCAGGCGAATGACATGATTTTGTCATTACATCGGCGTCGAACCTTTAACAGAAACATTCTTGGCAGGAATAGCATTGAATAATTGTACCAACTGTGCAAACTGGGCAACAATATCTTTCCAGTGTGCACAGACACGTTGCACTAACGCTGAAACCTAACTTCGGACGCAGCGTTATATTAACATCGAAGTTTCGCGGAAATCAACCATTTTTCAACGTTATGTGGATGATTCCAAGTCAGCCTGCAACGGCCTTTTAACGTTGAAGTCATGACCAAACAAGACCGTTATTCGTAGACGTTATAATGCAATTCAAAACATTTCAACATTTGCTATTTTAAATGTTTTTTATGTTTGGTTGACAAGCCGACGTCTTTTCAACGACAAGTTATTGCACAATTTTCGCGCATATGTTACCGTTGCAGCATTGTTGCACTTTCAACAAAAAATTTATGTGATCTATTCGACGTTTTATTAGCTCCATTTTTTAGTTAAGTGCTAACGTTATAAACACGTTACGTTTTAGCCACAACTTCAACTTGTTTTTTACGTTTAAGCGACGTTTCATTTGATACAAAATTAACATTTTATTTGCGCCAAGTATTAACGACAGGAGAAAGTAACTTTTTTATGCATAATCTTCATTGTACTACTCCAATAGAATAAAACGGCGACTGCAGTTGATAAACGAAATTCCAAAATATATCGGGTAGCTGTTACAACAGTGTTCCACTGAACGTTGACAGTCCTTTTATCCTAAATGGGAAACAACTGAGCTTAGTGAAACATATGACATACTATGTAGCATATATTCTTTTAATGCAACATATTCTGCTAGATTCTTGTCAAACTGGAATAATAAACACACGACGATCTAACTCACATATTTTCAGATTTTATCAGTGACACAAATGGCAACCTTAAAAGTTAAATTCAGATAGCAAGACAAAGGGAAAGAATGGCTTATCATCATACTGTAACATTTAGCTGTGGTGTGGTAGCGGAACGCTCTTCAATTGGCCATTATAATCAGTTGTGGTCGGCTCACACCATCCTGCTGCGGTAAAGAGTATTTCCCAGTATATTTTCATTGATTTTGATGTACGTGGATCCGCTGGATTTGTTGAGCAATATTATTCCGTACTTCTAGTTATACTATATGCTAAAGTGGGTCTAGGACAACTCGGCGCCGCCATCTCGGCGCCGCCACTTCGGCGCCGCCATCTCGGCGCGGGGCCAGCTCGGCGCCGGGACAACTCGGCGCGGAGCCATCTCGGCGCCAGCCAACTCGGCGCGAGGCCATCTCGGCGCCGAATTAAAATTCGCAAACTACAGTGTGCACTACGTAAGAAAATTATTATAAACAAATAATAAATAAAGTGATCGCCAAAAAGCTGGCATCAAATGAAAAAAAAAATATTTAGAATTTTTTGGAAAATCAAACACTAACGACCAGAGGTAATTGCAAAGTGATTACAAATGGCCCAAACAAAAGTTGTCACATGACTTCCGTTTAAAATAATTACGAAACATGCATTGAAATTTATTATGAAATAAAAAACGTTGTTAAAAATATTTGTTTTTCCATAGCAGTTTTTGTTAAAAGTAAAATTCTTTGATATGGGACCTAAACATAAAAGAAAATGTGAGAGGTCAAAGTTGGCAGAGGATTTTGAAATTTTGGTATAGGAGCCTAGATGTTGATTCTAAACAATTTTTCTTAATAACTTTTTGTCGTATTTTCTACATAAAAGGTACGCTACTCTAAAGTAAAATAGGTTTTTTGAAAACTTCAAAGGCATACTTGATTTTTCAAAACTGAAATGCTGTTAGAAATTCGCCTTTAACCAAGCAGGGCTGAACCCCAAAAAATTAAAATTTAAATCGAGAATTTTTTACCTTTTACAATAGTCTTTTCACCTATCCGGGGACACACTGTATACAGGGTGTCCGGAAGATACGTGTACAACGAAAGACCACAAGTTCCTTGACCCAAAGTATGATGATTTAACTCAACTTACCTATACAGGGTGTCAGGAAAGTCAACCGTGTCACTTATGGAGATACAAGGGGGCGCTATATGAAGTCGAAAAGTTCTAATCCATTTTTGGCTTAGAAGCATAGTTTTCGTAAAAACGAATGTTGAAAATGAAAAAGAAAAAGTTGAGAACTGTTGTACTTTGCCTTAAATTGGAGGCTTGACGCAGTGTCTTGAGATAGGCTGGGAAAACAATTGTCACATATACCGTCTACATACATAATTTATTAGCTTTTAGAACACTTTTAAAAGAGAGTTTGATAATTTTAAATCCAACAATGAAGACAAAATATCGACGTACTCACAGACCCAACAGCACCAGAACACCATACACAAAAAACATATCAGCACGGTGTATATTTTTACTACAAAAATCAAACACGCAATTATTTATTACATTGACATTAATTGACAAAAAAACATCAAAAACACAAAAATGCAGTAGGTACCATACAGCGGTTCACAAAATTTGCGGTACCAATTTCAACAGTGAATTCTGAAGAAATTATGCTTCTAAGCCAAAAATGGATTAGGACTTTTCGACTCCATATAGCGTCCCCTAGCATCTCCAGAAGTGCCACGGTTGACTTTTCTGACACCCTGTATACAAAGTTGCTTAGTTTATCCGCTAGAGGTCTTCAAAAATGATTAGCTTTTTTAAATTTTTTCAAGTAAGTCGAGAAATCTTTGATAGATTTTATTCATGTTTTGGCCATGCGTTTGTACCAGTCAACTACAGCATTTTGTGGAATAAACCTTAATTTCCAAAATTACAGGGTGTTTGAAAACGTCCTAATAAATTATCCATCCATATTTTTTTAATCACCTGTATAATCACTACCAACGTTTTTTTGTGAATAGCTACTTTAATTTAGAAGCTATTTCCGCTCTTACAAAATTTTAGTTGGGTAAACGGTTTAGCCACAAAAAATTGTTTCTAAATTTCTACAAGCCTGAATCAGTAACTGTTACTTAACACTAGGCTTTTAGGAATTTAGAAAATATTTTTTGTGGCTAAACCGTTCACCCAACTAAAATATTGTAAGAGAGGAAATAGCTTTTAAATTAAAGTAACTATTTAGAAAAAAAAATTGTTGTGACTATTCAATTCACCTGTCATCTGTCAAAAAGTGACCAATGAAAATTCAGAATTCTGACGTTTCTTGACCAATCAAAAAAATATTAGCGGATATATCTTCCTAGAAGGTATTCAAGTGACTATTTTTAACAAATGCGATTTTTATTAGAAAAAGTCAATATTAGTGTTCTGTTACTATAGAAATTGCGTAGTTTGTTGCTAGATTTACTGAAAACTAATTTGGAAAGGTAATTTGGTTCATTAAATAGTCCCTCGAATACCATTCTTAGTCAAAGTTAAGTAGATTATTTTTGCGGTGTTATCACTACTCATGTCCATTGCGCTTGGGATTAGGACTCGTGCTAGCGCACTCGTCCTAATCGTACCAAAGCGCAATGGACATTCGTGACACCACCGCAAAAATAGTCGACATAACTTTGACTACTCATGGTATTATAAGTGACTATTCAACTCACTTGTCATCTACCAAAAACTGACCAATAAAAATACAAGATTTGACGTCTTTGAGCCAATAAAAAAGAACTATATTGACAATTTTCACTAGTGAAAATAATCGACAATTTTCACTAGTAGTATAGTGAATATTTTTTGACAATTTTCACTAGTGAAAATAATCGACAATTTTCACTAGTGGTATAGTGAATATTTTAAACAAATGTGATTTTTATTAGAAAAAGTCAATATTAGTGTTCTGTTACTATAGAAATTGCGTAGTTTCGTGCTAGATTTACTGAAAACTAATTTGAAAAAGTAGTTTGGTTCATTGAATAGTCTCTCGAATACCATTCTTAGTCAAAGTTAAGTAAAATATTTTTGCGATGGTATCACTACTCATGTCCATTGCGCTTAGGATTAGTACTCGTGCTAGCGCACTCGTCCTAATCGTACCAAAGCGCAATGGACATTCGTGACACCACCGCAAAAATAGTCGACATAACTTTGACTACTCATGGTATTATAAGTGACTATTCAACTCACTTGTCATCTACCAAAAACTGACCAATAAAAATACAAGATTTGACGTCTTTGAGCCAATAAAAAAGAACTATATTGACAATTTTCACTAGTGAAAATAATCGACAATTTTCACTAGTAGTATAGTGAATATTTTTTGACAATTTTCACTAGTGAAAATAATCGACAATTTTCACTAGTGGTATAGTGAATAGTTTAAACAAATGTGATTTTTATTAGAAAAAGTCAATATTAGTGTTCTGTTACTATAGAAATTGCGTAGTTTCGTGCTAGATTTACTGAAAACTAATTTGAAAAAGTAGTTTGGTTCATTGAATAGTCTCTCGAATACCATTCTTAGTCAAAGTTAAGTAAAATATTTTTGCGATGGTATCACTACTCATGTCCATTGCGCTTAGGATTAGTACTCGTGCTAGCGCACTCGTCCTAATCGATACTAAGCGCAATGGACATTCGTGATACCACGGCAAAAATATTCGACATAACTTTGATTACTCATGGTATTATAAGTGATTATTCAGGGAGTTGAAGCATTTAAAAAATTTAATCATTTTTAAAGCCCTCTAGCGACTAAACTAAGCAACTTTGTATATATGTAAGTTGAGTTAAATTATCATATTTTGTGCAAAGGAGCTTGTGGTCTTCCGTTGTACACGTATTTTCTGGAGACCCTGTATACAGGCTAACTTTTAAGTTGATTCTTTCCTTTTACCAGGATAAAGCTAAATAAAGTAAGCTTTTTTTTCATTTACCACTTTTGAGAAATATCAAAACTAACGGAGGTACAGGGTGTTAAAAGTTTCAAATTAAAAACTAAACTTTGGCGCAAAGGCGGCTGGACAATTTTATTTTTGTTTATCTCTGTTGTCAAGCAATTATCTGTCAACTAGTTTTCCATTGTAATTTTCTTAATGTTATTGCTGCAATAATGGCTCATGTTTATGAAAATAATGAATGAGTGAATATGCTTATTACTAGAACGCGTGGCCAGCCTACGTCTGGCCCTGCCAGCGTAAAGAAACGGTTAACAATAAAAATGCTTGCTTAGGCTGGTGGCCAGCCGACGTCCGGCCTTGCCAGCGTTAACAATACAAATGCGGTCTCGCCATTTGTGCGCGCGCGCCACTTGCTAGTATGCAGGCCGTTCATGCTGCGTGTGCGCGCGCCTGCTTACGTCTGGACGGAAGCGGAATGTGTGTGTAGAAGCGAATGCTGATAATTTTGATCATTTAAGTTAGATTAAGTTTAGTTTAATTTTCGTTAAGTAATTTTAGTTCATACTTTGAAACTTTAACACCTTGTACCTCCGTTAGTTTTGATATTTCGCAAAAGTGGTAAATGGCTTACTTTTTTTAGCTTTATATCCTTGCAAAAGAAAAGAATCAACTTAAAAATTACCCTGTATATACAGTGTGTCCCTGGATAGGTGAAATGACTCTTGTAAAAGGTAAACAATTCTTGATTTAGATTTTCATTTTTTGGGGTTCAGCCCTGCTTGGTTAAAGGCGAATTTCTAACAGCATTTCAGTTTTGAAAAATCAAGTATGCCTTGAAAGTTTTCAAAAATATTTATTTCCCGGTCATTCCCGATACGCTGAAAGTTACTTTTCCCGCACTGCGGTGTTTTTTACTTTTCAACAAAAACTAGGGGAATTGTGTTTTTTGTAAATTTTTATAATAAACGGGGCTGCGCGCGCTATTGTGCGGTCTATTCTATTCAATTTACTACCATTTTTAGGCCTATTACGTTGGCCCATCTCCAAAGGGGCCTCTGGGGCTCCGTCCCTCTTCAAGGGAGACCTCGCGGCTCCGCCCATCTCCAAAGGGGCCCTTGGGGCTTCACCCCTCTCCAAGCGGCCCTCGGGGCCTCTCCAAGGAAGCCCTCCGGGATCAACTCATTTCCAAGCGGGCCCTCGGGGCTCCGCCCCTCTCCAAGGGGTCCTTCAGGGCTCCGCTCTTCTCCAAAGGAGCCCTGGGGAATCCGCCCCTCTTCAAGGGGACCCTAGGGGCTTCGCCCCTCTCCAAAGCGGCCCTCGGGGCTCCGCCCATCTCTAAGAAAACCTTCGGGGCTTCGCCCCTCTCCAAGGGGGCTCTCGGGGCTCCGCCCATTTCCAAGCGGGCCGTTGGGGCTCCGTCCTTCTCCAAGGGGTCCTTCAGGGCCCCGATCCTCTCCATGGGGGCCCTCGGGGCTCCGCTCCTCTCCAAGGAGGCCCAAGGGGCTTCGCCCCTCTCCAAGGCGGCCCTCGGGGCTCCGCCCATCTCTAAGGGAGCCCTCGGGGTTCTGCCTCTCTCCAAGGGGGCCCTCGATACACACATCTGGATCGTTCTCCTTTATTATATAGAGGATTGTCCCTCGTTGGTTTAATTGCGTCTGCAAACACCAGAGGCGCTGTAAACGTCGACAAAAACTAACATGTGCGTAAGGTATGTATAAAAGTTTAGTGATTTGTGCTGTCAACTCAGTAAATCAGTAAAACACTAAATAATATTTTTTTAAATTTTTAAAAATATTTTCAGTTATTCGTTACAAAAAAACATTGTACCTAACTCCTTCGGGAAGAATTTTCCCGAATTCGCACTACATGCAGCACTCCCTTCGGTCGTCCTGCAAACAAAGTGTTCATTCGGGAAAATTACGAACTTGTTAGGTAAATAACTATTACTGTATAGTAGCGTGTCTTTTATGTAGCCAATACGACAAAAAGTTATTAAAAGAAGTTGTTTAGAATCAACATCTAGGTTCCTGTACCAAATTTCAAAATTCTCTGCCAACTTTGATCTCTCACATTATCTTTTATGTTTAGGTCCCATATCAAAGAATTTTACTTTTAACAAAGACGGCTATGGAAAACAAACATTTTTCAAAAAGTTTTTTATTTCATACTAAAAAAAATTGTTAAAAATAAAATTCTTTGATTTGGAAAATAAACATTAAAGAAATATTTGTCATATAAAAAGCACTTTACTTAGAAAATGGCGTTTTTCAAAATTGTGTAAATCCAAAAAGTGCTATTTTTCGGAATTTAAGCAATATTTCAATGAGGTTTTTTTATTGTGTGGTAGTTTTAGCTGACTGAACAATCTCAAGGCCAGAAAACTGTTTTTCGTAAAATGTGTCTCTATCTTGACTAGTTAATGCATGCTTCGTAATTATTTAAAAAAAAACGTAAAATTTTACTGATAACGGAAGTCATGTGACGACTTTCGCTTGGCTCATTTGTAATCACTTTGCAACCACCTCTGGTCGTCAGTGTTTGATTTTCCATGAAATTCTCAATAATTTTTTTTTCATTTGATGACAGCTTTTTGGCGATCATTTTATTTATTATTTTTTTATAATTTTCTTACGTAGTGCACAATGTAGTTTGCAAATTTAAATTCGGCGCCGAGATGGCCTCGCGCCGAGTTGGCTGGCGCCGAGATGGCTCCGCGCCGAGTTGTCCCGGCGCCGAGCTGGCCCCGCACCGAGTTGTCCCGGCGCCGAGCTGGCCCCGCGCCGAGATGGCGGCGCCGAAGTGGCGGCGCCGAGATGATAATTTTTGATCATACTATATTTTGGTAAGTTTCTTATGCTCACCAATATAGCAATTCGACCATGTAAAACATTACATTTTTCAAATATCATCGATTAAATACATTTTATTTGTTCCTCACTTGTAAACATCAATTTATCAAGTCACTGTATTCACCTTGAAAATGTTTCTTAACTGGCTAGCCAGTAAATTTTTTACTGGCTAGCCAGAGTTGTCTTCCGTAGTATGTGTCATATTGATTAATTTAGTTGCTTGTCAGTTTGACATTTTGCATAACTGATAAATTTCTAGTTATTTACAAGTGAGGAACAAATAAAACATTCAACAATACACGCCAGGTAACCATTTTTACTGGCTCAAGGATATGACAGGCTCGCCTAACGGCTCGCCAGTCATCCTAATCCTATCGCCAATAAAACCTGTTTTACCTGGCTTGTAATGTTAAATACTATTAAATTCTAGTAGTTTTTATGGCTAAACCTATAACAACACTATTGTTAAAATCTCTGGAAGAGAGAAAAGTGCCCACTGCATGGGTAGAAGCTATCGTCATTCCGATTTACAAGAAAGGCGATAAATTCGATACAAAAAATTACAGACAGGTATTGCTGACATGGTTAATATATAAGAGTATGGAGAGACTTATCGCGAAGGAATTGACCATATTTTTTCTTGAGAACAACGTTCTCAACACTAAACAGCATGGATTCATGCATGGTAGGTCAGTCATGACTAACTTACTTCAGTGTGTTGATGAGTGGACGAAAGTACTCGTTCGCAATGAACCAATTGACTTTATTTATCTTGATTTTAAAAGAGCCTTTGGTAAGGTACCGCATCAAAGACTTTTCCAGAAGCTTGAACACTTCGGAGTTAGAGAAAATCTTCGAGCATGGTCGAAGACTTTTTATCTAACCGTACGAGCAGTGTTAGAGTAGATGGTCAATTATCACGCAAAATTTTCTGTCAAAAGTGGTGTCCCCCAAGGATCTGTATTGGAACCTTTATTCTTCAATGTATTCATTAGTGATCTTGCAACAAAGTTTAAAACAAGCGTGTCTTTATTTGCCGACAACACCAAAACTGGTGCCAAGAATTGTGTTTACCACTAAAGGAAGACAAATGCACTGTGTTGCATATGGGTTCTAATACCGACAGCGATTATGTGCTTAACAATAGTGTCATATCCACAGTGCCTTATCAAAAAGATCTAGGTGTAGTAATAACCAGGGATTTAAAATGGGGTCTTCACATAGGTAGCTTAATTTAAAAAGTGAACTCTGTGGTGTATTTACTATCAATTACATTTAAACATGTGTCACCTTTCTTACTAATCAAGATTTACAAAACATTTATTCGTCCCCAACTTGAATATGCAGTATCAATTTGGAACCTTACTTCGAAAAGGATATTCATGCTCTTGAAGAAGTGCAGAGAAGAGCAACCCGGTTATGTCCTGCTATACGCCATTTACCATACGAACAGCGGCTGAGTGTTCTGGGTGTTCAGGCATTGTGCACTAGAAGACTGCGAGGTTACCTAATCGAGACTTATAAAATCTTGCATGGGTATTGTTCTGTGCAGATCAACATTTTTCCAATTAATAATGATGATAGATTGCGTGGACATAATTTCAAGTTGGCGAGCGAAAAATGTTTTAAACTGTGTCGACAGCACTTTCGAACAAATAAGGTTTTTTCTGTATGAAACGGTCTCGAAGCAATATTGTGAACTCGTCTTCAGTTAATTGTTTCACAAACGCATACCATGAATGGATGCTATCTAATCTGAGTGTACATTAGTCAGGAATTTTTCGTTATTTTTTTAAATTTATGAATATTCAATAATTGAATTCAGTATGTAAATAAATTATTAATTTAGGTTACAATTTTTTTTAAGGTTGATTTACATGTGTACTTATTGTTTTATGCAATTAATCGGCTTTGTCGTCTATCTGTAATAGTAATAACGATAATAATAATAATAATAATAATAATATTTTTAAAAATATACAAGGCAATATATTGCAATTCTATCCTGTTATCATTCTCATTTAACTTCTTCAATTATAGTGTATTATAGGCAGCGAACATTAGCTATATTATCTATTTTTACTTTCTCGCATACGGTAGTATAGAGAAAGTATTGTAATCGTCAAAAAAATCGACTTCGAGATTTTGACGAATCTTGACGTTTTAGACCTCCTAGAGTCCGAAAAAACCCTTTTTCGAATTATGTCTGTGTGTGTGTATGTGTGTGCGTGTGTGCGTGTGTGTGTGTGTGTGTGAACACGATAACTTAAAAACGAAATACGCTAGACCCTTAAAATTATGTACATAGTTATTATTCAAAATTTGTAGATTCCTGTCAAATTTTGAGCGAAATCGGTTAACCGGAAGTGGCACTTTATCTAAACAGGTAGCTGTACCTATTCAAGTAAAGTACCAGTTTGCTTCGAGATATTTGAACAAAATTTTGTACATACATTTCTTATGTAGAAAAACTACCAGATATTACATTTCAGCATGATCGGTTAACCGGAAGTGGCATTTTACCTAAACAGGTAGCGGTATCCATTCAAGTAAAGTACCAGTTTGCTTCAAGGTATTTGCACGAAATTTTGCACATACATTTATTATTGATAAAAACTCCCAGATATAAAATTTCAGTATGATAGGTTAACCTAAAGCGGCACTTTACCTAAACAGGTAGTGGTTACCTGAAAATGTAATTTTATCGCTGTATGTATATACATTGCAATAAACTTTTCAAATTTGCTAAAAAACAAGGCGAATGCGAGAAAGTCTAGGGGAGCACACTCCCGATTTTTTTTTGGTTTAATATTATTTTATTTGTACTGTAATAATTGTATAAATCAATATAAAAAATTGTCTTTTAAAACATTCAACAAATGTATATAAACGAAACAGGCAAAATACGTAGTGCTTCTAGTAAATATTTCGAAACATATTTCGAAAAAAATAATGTGTAATTGTACGTATAAATCAAATAAACAAGCAGATTAAGCTTGGTATAGTATGCCACACACCCATTTTAACTGTTAATCTATTTTTCTACTTTTTAAACCTAACCAAAATCCGCCTTCAGCATCCAGTTGAAACTGGCTCTTCGCCATTTTGAGAGGATTTTCCGTCTTGTTCACAGTAGTTATATCAAAGCTGTTCAAAAGATAAAAAAACAGTAACTTAGTTTCCATTAAAGCAAATCGGTTTCCAATACAACTTCTGGGTCCTGCTCCGAAGGGAATAAACGCATATGGAACAACACCGGACTTATTTTCTTCGTTAAAGCGTTCAGGATCAAATTTATCTGGATACAAAAACAACTGCGGATCTCTATGCAAGGCAAAAACCGGCACCCAAAGTAGATCGCCCTCTTTTAGATTTACCGGTGTTTCGTTACTTTTAAGAGGTGTTATAGTATATGGCTTGGTACATACCCTGTCAAGTATTACTGTTGGTGGCCATTTTCGTAGCGATTCTAACAAATAATAAATAATAAATGGCAGAGGTCAAAAATCATTATGACACAATTTTACCTGACACCACCATGTCCATATATTTCATATTTGATAGATCATCGTATGTTAATTCTCCACCACATTTATGTAATGCTTCTTTGATTTCATTTTGTAATCGTTTTTGAATATCTGGATTAACGGCCAGTTCGTGGGCCATGAAGCACATCAATGTAGAGACGCTATCCAAGCCGGCAAAGAAGAAAAGAAGAGCTTGGGCCGTTATATCCTCATCGCTTAGTTCTATTTGAGGTTTTGCTTCTTTTTCATTTTCGTTTCCTTTGTGCAGTTTAGATACGCCTTTTCTAGCTTCTATGAGTAGATGAATTAGATCTGGTCGAATAATATTTTGTTCTTTACGAGTTTGAATGTTATCTTTTACTAACTTTTGGAAGAAATGGAGAATTTTGTCATCGAATAGTCTTATACCGAATGCCTAAAATTAACGAGGTTTCATATTTCTCATACATATTTTGAATAAACAATGGATAACATCGAGAATAACACATGAATGTGGTTTAGAGGGTGAACTCTTACTGCAATTTACATTTAGGTTGTCAAAATAAATTTTCTATAGATTCTACTTTTAATGAACTATGAACTCAATGTGCCCATAGAAACTATGTAATTCTAAGTAAAGCTGTTATAGCAATATTAGCATTAGTGGTGAACAGATATTCACTACCAACATTGGTAGAGGAAATAGATCAAAAACAATGGGATGTATCGATGAACTTATCTACTTGGTATACATTACCTTTGAAAGTTTAGGTGCTAACAAAATGCATAAAAACTTGAGGTTATTAAGAAATCCATCGAAATGTATTATTTGGTTCCCAGTTAAAAAGAAATCGTTGTTGCGATCTCTTAATGAATCGCAACTGACGCCAAAAACTGATGACGCAATTACATCATTGGCAAATCTAATCACTACGTCTTTCATTTCCACAGTAGTAACTGGTGATCTCTGCTCCTGAAAAATAGCTAACTAACTGTTTCGCACAGTTAGAGGTAAGGCCGAAAATAGTCTTCATTTTACTGCTGGTAAAGGTTGGAGTTACGGTACCTCGCATATGTCTCCATTTGGCTCCTTTAAGTTGAATTTGTTGAGTTTAACCTTATATGTTTACTAACAGTACAAATTACACTATCTCACCGTTTAAAAAAGCCAAGTTTTTTTCCTGAAGTGGCTCACTACCTTCAGGGAAAAACTGAAAATGATCAGTGAAATGGTCAAAATCTCGCACTAGTATTTGTTTGATCAGCTCTGGATCCCTTAACGACAATGCCGGTCGAGTGAACTGATACATACCGTTGTATCTAAAGGAAAAATAATGAAATCTACTAGAAAGCTTGAAAAATTGGCCCCAAAATTGTATATGATCCCAAAGATAAAAATAATTTCCTAGAAACCGCAAGTTTGTGAGTAAGATCTTAAGTACCGTTTGTCTGGATAATCCATATACATTCTTTGAACGCCTTCACTAAGCGTCCTGTATGGAATAAAATCCAATAAAATTTCTCTCCACGTAACCAAAAAGTGATATTGGGGAACTCCTCTCTCCGACCAATAGTTGAACGGTTTCGCCAGAACAAAGCAGGCAAAAAGCAACAAACCAAAGCTCAGTAATATCCAAAACATTTTGATTGGGATTCTAATACACTGAAAAACAAAGAATTAGTTAGTGCGAACTGTATGAAGTTGTAGATATCTATAGATGTAATTGTAAATAGTAGTGTAACAAATTGTAAAAACTGTAAATGAGCTTTTTTGTTAGGTACATTTTTCTCTAATGTTACTAAAAACATATCAAATCTCATCGCGAAAAGTAATATCGTAGCCACCTTTGTTGTATTGCTACAAAAGTTTCAAGGTTCAACTGTTTATTGTTTTCAGTTCAAACTGTGGCCGCTATAAATGGAAATGTGCTAAGACATACCTCTTTAGATATTGAATATAATTCCGAAATATTGTACGAAAACTTCTCTATATTGCTATTGTTGTTGTTTTCAGTACCTTGATAAATACTTTTACTTCTAAATATTAACACTTGTTGACTTTATAAAACATTTTAGTATTGATATTAGAGACTGTAGCTTGAAGGAGATCTTTGCTTGCTTATAATATAATGGAAGAAACACTGATACCAACTTATTTTAGGAAACTAGCGATTCAGAATTACAAGTCTCGGTATATGTATTTATATATAGAATCTATGGTGCTTATCTGCTTGTTTAAATATAGGAAGGGGGAATTTATTTATAAACGCTAGAATTAGCGATAAGCTTCAACAATTTTTAATATGCCTTTGCAAAGCTTGTTCAAGTATAAAATATTTATAATCATATAATTAGATGGAGTAGGTGGATACTTTTGAAAAATATTATTTACCGACAGATATCTTTATTTACTTTTGAATGGTTTTATCTCTGGTCTGAGAAAATTCCTAGTCATATCTTTATCAACAATGTCCTCAAAAATACTTTATTTCATGTTTTGGTTTCACTATAATTGATCGTTCTAGTAAATTCCTTGTTTTGATATCTCTTCTGTACTATTCCTTTTTCCTTCACTTTCACTATGGCTATCGCTATTGAGCATGAATTGCTAAACGATATTTCTAAATTAAGATTTATCATTTACAGCAGCAAATAATACACTTAAATGTTAATCTGAAAGTGGTTCTACTAAAACTCATTTATATCTAGTGTGATATGATTGGTAACTATGGAAACTAAACAAATTTATTTGCATTAGTGATTTTTATATCACGATTTTAGATAACTGTGAATTCTTAGTTCAAACAGGAGTGACTTACGATTTAATTTTTAACCGTGGAAGTGTTTAGAAATTTGTACGATTCGAAAACGTTAGTGGCTTAGTGGAATGAACAAATTAGATAGCAGAGGATCTACAGAAGGTATAGGCCATTCAGTAAACACAAAAACATATAAATTTTTCTGAAGTTGGCATATACGTAAAATTTGTCTGCTAGGGATTCTGTATTTTGTTTTGCAAAGGTTTCCATAACTGCATAAAGGTGACTTTGAATTTAAAAATGACAATTAATAAATATCATTCATTCAGTGTCAAAGTACATACTATTCTGGAAATTCTTGCCTGAACTTTTATAAAATGTAATAAAAATACTTATTAATAAATGCTACATCAATAGTATCCAACACAGTATTTGTTTAACATCCTTAAAGGTAGTTATGACAGATGCTAATTAAATGTCACACTCTTAACCTATTTGTTTTAGTAATTTTTTGTAAGTACATTCCTAGACAAAAGATGCATTTTGCAAGTACACTCATGAAGTTTTAGAAATCAAAGGCCACTTTGTGTTTTTATGTTTAGTGAACAGACTATATGCCTTATTTTGGATTTGTAGAAAATGCTGACGCTGTAAAGCATGTTGAGTAATTTTATAGAAATATAGGCGTTGTGATGATAGTATATTACTGTACTTGTGAATATTAGTATTAAAATTGTTGAAACAAATCGTGTGGCAGTCCCTCTGTCGGGACGTTAAATTAAAATGAGGTGTCTAGTACCCCATAGTCTTTTATATATTAATTTCCCTTTTTTACCTAGTGCAATAAATTTACATTTCAAAAACATTATAGAGATGCCAAAATAAGGCTATAGAAAAATGCATCAAACTCCGATGCGGGGACTTCGTGCATCAAAATCGGCTTCGTAATTTACGTACGTATTTATTTGTCTATGAAGAGCATTCCCTTACGCTCGCTCTATCTTCACGGCACAGCCTGGAGCGAACGCTTATTGCTAAAATTGCAATAATTTTCTGTATTGGGTTACCTTAAAATTGGGGCCCGGGAATTGCAACGTAGCTCCCTAAGCGCATTGCGTCATCAATCCTAGACGGGGCAATCCATGAAACTTTCCCACCAACACTGTGGGAAATTCTGGCGTCTAACTCTGAAGCTTCGCTGACGGCTGGCATCACGGAACCCCTTGGCGGCTTTGCATCAGTGTACTTAGCCTGTACACGATTACAATTACATTAAGTTTAAGCACGGGCTTGTTCCAGACAAACACTCGTACTTGGTAACTTGCTACTTTTTTATATGTTTAAATCGAAAATAGCATATACTTTTTTGAAGAATATGTAATGAAGCTCCGTACATCGCTAGAATTTTTAATTTCAAATATTTTATTTAAATAGAATTGTCACGTAAAATTACCAGAAGACCACTTTACCTACAATGATTTATATTTGTCTTTAGCTAACTCTGTCAACTGGAACCCATGAGAACTGTAATTTGGTAAAAATTCATTTTTTGTGAAGTTTAGAATGGAAAAGACGAGTATTGTTAATTTTTAAATTTTTATTACACTATTTATTTATGTCGCACTCAGCCAACAGCCGTTAGGTCAATTATAGGCGTCGCTGTACATTTATGGGAACTTCCAACCCCGCTAGCGACTGTCATGATGTTATTATGACATCCGGAACCAACTATTTCCGTGGCAGCCGTACCACGAGGCGCCGGGAGAAGCAGCCGTGGAACTCCCATCCACTATTGTAAAGTCAATCGGGGAAGCATTTAGGCATTCTTTCTCCTATTTCGGCACCCAGAAACTACAGCGCGCGGTGATTGGTTCAAACCGTTTAGACCAATCACAACACGCTATAGCTTCTGGGTGCCGAAATAGGGTAACAAATGCCAAAATGCATCCGGGAACACATTGTATATATAAATATTAAAATATAGAATTAAGTCAAGGACGTCCAGATGCCCGTTTCAGTGTTTACGCCACTATTAAATACCGTGAATATCACAAACTCTAAGTTCAGGAAAATCCTCGCTTACTTCTTCTTCTTCTACTGAAATCCATATGCCCTATAATAGGTTTTGTAATCAAGACCTTGTAATTGAAATTTTCTATACCTTCCGGTTCGTCGCTAACAATTTCATTTCCTCTTGCTACAAAATGTCTATCCGCAAGTGGGAAATAATCGTAGCAAGTAAAGAATCTAACCCTATTAGCTGTAGCAATGGGTCGTGAGTTGAAGTGTACACTCTTTAAGGGCGCCAGGTCCAACAATATTTATAAACATTGCCTAACTGGAAAAAATGAACGCTCCTGAAAGACCGTCTGAAAGCCTAAATTTTTACTAACCCTAAAACAAAAGAAAACAAGCAAATAATAATAATAATAATAAAAGTCAAATGTAGTAACATGCACATATATTTAATCTATACTCTCAGATTACAAGATCGAATAAACAGATTAAGATAAATGTTTTTAATAAATTTGATGAAATTGGCTAGAGGGTAAAGTTGTACCTAATCGAATAAGAAATTTAGTCTGTGCTGTCTGTATGTAAATGTTTTGACTTTATAGATATTATCCAGCCCATATAATGTTGCAAGATTGTCGGAATAGTATTGTTTATTGTACGCTTTAATTGGTAACTGTAACTAAATATTAAATTTGTGATTTACGTAGTGTAGGCCCTCACTACTCGACGTAGATCGTGTGAGGATGTTACACCTAATCAGCTGTGCTACACTATAGTCAATAGTGTGATGATTTCAAACTCAATAAGCTTCCAACATTTAATATCACTTGATGATATTCTATTTTAGGTAAAAATACCCAAATAAATGGCTTCTGAGACTAATTACTCGAATCACTTATCCAAGTGAGGTTTAAGCTTGCAGAATTCAAGCTGCACTACTCAGGTTTAACTTCTAAATGGATTAATGCAATATGTGGTTAAACATAACCTAAAAGCTAGCTAATAAGGTGACTTACCTAAATACATGACCTATAATTGGGAATCTAAATGACAGATGAGCATAGTGGATATATAATTTTCTTCTTCTTCATAAAGTGTTTTATGCTTTTTTTTATTTACATTTTTACATTGAGTTACATACTAAGGTATTATATTTTATAGCATATAGCGCCAGTAGAGCCCTAAACCTCCATTGGTTTGTCTTGGTGCTGCTACTCCATAGAAGGTGGCGCTAGTGGGAAATGTAAATACAGCAAGTTGACGATTTCCACCCTTGGATGAGGAGGAAACATCCTGGGGATAGACTCGGCAGCATCGTGGTGGTATCCCGTTGCATTCCACGACTGTTTTTGGGCTCGAAAAACGCTAAAGTGCACGGCCCCAACGAGATTCGAACCTGACCACCTAGAGGAACGTGGATCAGTATCCCAGCGAGCTAAGCGACTGAGCCACACTACCTAATTTTCTAAAACAGCTTAATTATAACACTCTCATATGATTTGTAGGTGGATGACATAACAACCCGAATCGTAGATTACAGATTAAAAGACCAGAACGCCCTAACCTGCAGAAGCGTCAACATTGCCACGGCAGCTGGGGACAGTACCTAATCAGTATTTGCTCCAGATGACTAATATGATGCTCCAAGTTTCTACTACCTTTCTGATTTGTTACAAATGCAACGCCTCTAGTCAGGTGCGATAAACATGCAAATGGACAGCGACCGAACTCCGAGATCGAAACAGGGCAAATAACTAATATTAATATGTGTGCCCATGTACCTACAGCTGGGTTCACGAGACAAGGCAAACGGCAGGCACATGCCGATCGAGAGCGGGTAGACACGAATCCGTAAAGTGTAAGCACTAGCGAAAGGTTCCATTGTACAATTGTAAGTTACAGACGAAGCTACGTGCAGTATAAACGGATGCTAGCATATAGAAATAGTACAAACCAGGTTAAAATGTAAACAAACTAAATGAGTAACTAACTAACGGATTAAAATGTAATTCTCCATTACCTATGGTGTGATAGGTTTCGACATGTGGTGTTAAAAATCTAAAATCTAATTCCTCGCAAACTTAGCAAATTTTATGGGTTTAATAAACTTACTGCAATTTTACAAGATCTGCTTGGAGTATAAACGATTAATAATAATCCATAAATATCGCACCAATCAGATCTGCACGATACCAAAGACAGACCAAGTAGAACCCCGAAAGCAGGAAGTAGTTGAAAAGGGTCTTTATTGTTAGGAACATTTTGGAAAATTGGTGCTACCAATTCAAAAATTTTGCAAAATGTAGAATGTCTTTTAGTTCGAACGACAAACTTCTGGGGGTTATGGAGGAAGTTGAAATATAATATGTTTGTATAAGTTTAAGCGTTTTCTTTTAAATCTACATACTAATTTAAAATATTTGTAAATATTAGTTAATCAGATTATTCTAAGGTAGAATATTTATTTCGTTACTTTTTCTTTGAATTATTTTACCGATTTATTTATTATTAACTATTATAATTACCCTAACCATTTTGGTAGAATTAGCTACGTTAGTAATTTTAAACGTAACACTCTATTGCTTTTCGGTTTTGTCTGCCTATATCTTCTATCCTCTGCACTCATTTTTTCAGAGGTCCTCCTGTTCTTCTCCTCTATAATCTTCTTGGCTCAATTATTTTGTTGACTAGCCTGCTGTGGCTCATTCCTAATATAATGGCCGTAGTAGCTCAGTTGCCTTTTCTCTATATTCTTTTTGATTGCCTCTTGATTTATCGTTTGCCTCATCTGTTCGTTTTTTCTCTGTCCATCTTCGTTTTTTTTCGTTATTTTTCTCAGGTACTTAATTTCTGCGGCTATCATGTTTCCTTCATGCTTCTGTTGCACAGCCCAAGATTTTCGTATGTCATTGCTGGCACTACTGTAGCATTATAGGTCATCAGTTTTGTATTAAGATCTATTTCCCTTTTTCCAAATATGGTTTTATTCAGTGCATAGTACACCATTGTGCTCTTATTTGTGCTATTAGCAATGTCCAAAGTCTAAATCTATTTCCTTGTCTTCCGATATGACACTCTCTAGGTATTCAAATTCCTTTACATTATCCAGGATTTGCTCTTTGATGTCTATTGTCCTCTCATCGTCTTGCGCTCTATTGTTTATTATCATTATTTTATATTTGCTATTATTTGTATCTCAAATTTCATTTTTTCTATCTCTTCAGTCTATATTTTTGTGAGTTGTATCATTTTTCTATGGATTTTTTGTAATGAAATTTAAGCTCCACGTTATGGGCCACTTTTGTAATGAGACCTTCATTGTTATTTTATATGGGACAATATAAATGTAATATTTAATAAGTTAATATTTTATGCCCTGCTCAAAGTTTATCTGTGGGTAAATTTAGGCTGGTTAAAAATGAAATGTAACACTCAATTACTCAAATAAATGGTTGCATGCCCCTCTTTCTATTTTATTCAATTGCAATTATTTATTATTCTAGCTCAATGGGAAAAACATAAGCTCTTTCTCAGGTTAGGTTCCGAAGTTGACTATATTTTTAATCTGAATTTTACTATAGCCTGCAATTCTAAATCAGTAGTTTAAATACGTGACGTTGGTTCAAATATTCACAATCTGTCAAATTACACAAAATGTTCGCCCAGTGCAACAGCGATTCTTTGAACGTTTAAACTAGTGAAAATATAAGAAAACATCAGGTAATTATTAATTTTTTTGCGTTTGGCAACAATTAACAATTGAAAACGAGCTAATTCTCTTCGGAAAGGTTTTATCTCGTATTTTGCTGCTTTTTCCCAAACTTTAACACTTAAATCGCAGGCACGCCTACCTTGTAAAAATCTGGTCGACCTGCATCGAAGCTGCTCTGCAATGCACCCTTTGATTTTCCTCGGCTGGAGAAGCTCGTCTTTCTGCAGAAGGTGGTCGAGACGTTCTTGCAAACTCATACTATGCCCTGGGCTGCTGTCCTCTGGTTCCCGATGACTTATTTGCCCGTGGATGGGCCTCGAAATTTTGAAGTGTTCGCTCCCGATGTCCTCGTAGATAGGTCGGAGAATTTTTAATTTTTGTGTGGCGAAAACTTCCACCGATACCACATAAACACTGTGATGGGCACAATAAAAGGCAATACTTTTTAACTGGTATAATGCTTGTTCATTACTATAAAATGTATTTCAAAGTGGAGCACAAATCAGACAAATATGTAATATTTTTTATTCATTTGTTCTCTCTTGTTTTACAATATAGCATTTGGTTGCTAGGATATAGTGTTCTGCTTATGTTAATGGAAATCAGGTTTGACAATTAATTGACATAAAAAGAAATTAATTTGAGTACATAATTTAGAATTAACATTTTTCTTAAAATCTAGATTACTGTATTTTTCTTATAACTAAAATTGTCCTATTGCGTCACACACACAAAGGTTTTTTATTTTTTGGTCACTGCACTGCTTTGCATTATTTTTATTAATTATTAACTTACTGGCATATTAGAATTCCACCATTTTCCTTCGTTTGCTTCCTTTCCTGATGCTTGCTTCTCGAATTGCTCTTTGCAATGTTCTGTTATCTTTCATCTTGCATAATTCACCTTTCAGTTTCCTTACAATTTTCACTATGCTTGACTTTATTGAAAACTACGCTCCTTTCAAAATGCACATAACATATCTTTTGTGTCTATTAAATAACAAACCTTTTGTGTCGGTTAATTTCCTTCGGTCTGGCTTTACATTATGCACAAACCTATTATTTTATTATTTTAATTTATTTAAAAGTCAATTTCAAACCCTGTGAAAATAAGCTTTGCCTTTGCATTCCTTTGTCGACAACTTTACTGTTTCTCGCATTTCATTATCAATGCATTTAATATTTTACTTTAGTTTAACATTGCAATTGCATAAATAATCCCAACTCTGTGCTTATTGAATCGGCCAATTATCCTGCACTGCAAACAGCGCCAAGTTGTGGGCCTAATACCATCTCACTATATCATCTGCGTACATGAGGCATCTATTTTTACTAGTCTTAAGTCTCTTATATCCTATTATTGTTTTGTGTTGCACTGGTTTTTGCATTGTGTTCTTTAATATTTCGTTCATTACTACGTTGAATAATAGTAATAATAATAGCTTTTATTCTTTTTCTTTTAGATTATTTAACAAAAATAAGATGTCTTAAAAAAACACGAAAAGGTAAAAGAACCACAAAGTGAAGTTCACGTAGGGAGATTCCATACACCCTGCTGTACCACGTACACCTTAAAAATTCAATATTTTTAAACACTAATGAATACATGCCTAAATCTAAAAATTCTTCTAAAATAATCCCTAAAAATATTTATTATTCGACTCAGTGGAGTGGATTACACGTAATTAGAATTATTTTCCCAGCGAGAATTCAAATCAATTAGTAAAGAACGGCCTTAACTGCATGTGTAATCAAACAGTACGTCTTTTCATGTAGTATCCCCTGTTTGATCTGACAATCAAATTTTAAACAAATTGCATTTGAAGGCCTGTACATTTAGATTTCTTAATGAATTTGGTAATGAATTGTATCTCTTCCAAGCACCATAAGAATCGGTGAGGTATGATCGCTTTATTCCTGATGTTTAAGTTGTGTACGGCAGTTTGAAAACGTATTTTTTTCCAAAAGAGCAGCTTTGAAGAAAATAATTTTGTGAAATAAACCTGCAGACCACAAGTAGAAGCGATTATGCATATTTAACCATCCAATTTCAGCTAGTTTATGGGATATACGTTCAAATTTACGAATACCAAATATGTATGCCAGGCAGAAATTTTGTATCTAGCAACTGTCTAAGTATCCCGCGAACGGAACGAATCCGTCGATTTTTTTGCTTTCATGGTAGCACACACGGAATATGGTCGTACTCATACTCTTCGCCTTGCTAGATTATAATTAAATTTCAAACAACGCAAAAGCATGCAAACTCAAACTGGCTGTATAGTGTATATATGAGGTGTATCTACCGGTCATACAAAAAGTCTGGGTGCATGGGTACCCATTTTATGCACTCATCGATTCGTTTCTTTTCATAGACTGCTACTGGTTTGATATATTTCTTGAAGTTTCCTTATGTACCTAGAATTTTTTTTAAGTTGTTTTTATGTCGGAGTAGGAAATAAATACATTGGCATCGGTAATGTTTGACATCTTTGTCGCAAGCAAGTACGTCGAAACAACTGGCTGTTATATTTTCATCCTCCAGTACCACATATTGAGATTGAGAGTTTTATGACCAACATTATAGATAAGCTTTCCTACATTTGTGCATGTAGGGTTGCATATACCGCTTTAAAACCTTCTAAATGTCGATGATGGGCAAGACAATACGTCTGTGAAACACATTTTTAACAAGCTTCGTCATACAGCCATCAAAGAGAAAACAAGTCATACGTTGTGTGCTATCGACATAATGTTTGAAATGTGTTCAATCAAGAGTTTTGAACCAAAATTGTAGCTGCTTGAGGAAGATTTGGGGGTCGTTTATTAAATTTCCAAGCGAAGTGCAGTCATTTCGTATTATTGCGGCGATCGACGATCGACGATCTTTTCCAACGTGGATTTCCAACAAGGATTATTGAAAAGCCCTCTTTAACTTGCGAGACCACTAAAATACATCGTTCTTGTTTATTATTCCCATATTTTTTAAATTTTTGAATAGTGTTGATAATTGATCATTGATTTTCGATTCTGATATTTTTTCCAGTGCTTTGTTTTAAGGTTAATAAATTGGTTCTACTTAATATTTTGTTATGTTCTGGGCTTTGATTTGTAATTATTTCAGCTTTTGCGTGATCCGACAAAAGAATTTGGCGTGGTGTTCCTTCAGCCCTTGGGAACATTGATCTGGCGCCCTAAGTAAGTACATCTTGTTTTTGACTCACAACCGTGCCATAGCTACGGTAATTTGACATATTATTATCAGCGGTGCAAAACCCGGACCCATTTTGCAAAGTTCAAGATTATTTTCAGAAATATTAGACGTCATAAGGTAGTTATCGCTCATACCTTACTACTTCTCCACTAACAATCCTTGCCATCAGATCAAACACATATCCAGAAAATTACAAATATCTGTTTTACTCCTTTGGGATAAGACAAACTACTAGAGGTGTTCCAGTTATTAAAATTAACTGTTGGTTTCCTACTGTTCAAATTATTTTTTTAGGAATATGCAGATGTACGTTATTATATCAGATGTAAATGTAAACACGCATATTTCTTAATTTAAGGTACTACACTCACTATATTTTAAAAGTTCAAGATAAGATGGTTTAATGTTAATATTGGTGAAATGCTATAATAGTATTTATGTACCAAGGGTGTAAAAAACAATATATAAATGTGGTGCAATAAAATGCTATTATATTTTTACTATATACGGTTAAATAATGTAAAAGGGAAAGTTCCTGATACCAAGATACAGGGTGCATCAGGATAAATTGTACATATTTTAGTATCATACAGTATCGCTCATTTTGAGAAAAAAGTTCATATGAACATGTGTCAAATTCTCAACGATTGCTAAGATGCAACTAATTGAATTACTGTATAAACGAATTTATTATTTTAACTCTAACAACTAACATTTGATATATAAAATAAAGTATTTATTTTCGAAAATCGGTTCAAAAGTACCACAGCCAAACTCAACATACTTCCCTGTTCTAGTGAAAATGTTGCGTATTGTGTTTTGAAGTTTTTCTTGGGGCTCATTTATTCGTGCAGGATTAGCCACAACGCGAGCAATTCATTCGTCACCAGTTTTTTTTACTTTTTTCCTATATACTGTAATGTAGTAGGCAAATGTAATGTGATATGATATAACATAGTAATAATTTAAATTGTAATTACACCTACCTTATAGTTTGTTCAAATTGAGGTGGCGCAGTCCAGGTATACGGATTAAGCGGGGTTCCTGTAAGTGATACTTTGTTTACAGGTAATCCCTGGTTGTACATGCTACTTACCAATTGAGACGACTTCTAAAAACCTGTACGTATTTAGATAAATTATTGAGCCCCCGTTTTTTAGTACTAAAATAATACACTGCTATGGTACATAATTTTTAAATAAGAGCACATAAGAGCACTACATGTTCGTTATTAGATATTAACGGGAAGTCCTCTAACTTGCAAATGTTTTATAAACGGCGTCCTTTCTGATTAAACAACATTTGCATTTCCTTTTTACTATAGCCAATCAGAAAAGAGCGTACCACATTCAAATTTCAAATAAATCATAATGTGCAAGTATAAATTTTAAAACTAAACAAATTTGTAATTATAATGTAACATAAGTTCAGATATATGAAAACATGATTTAATATTAATTATTCACATGGAATAATAAGTCTAAATTCATTTATTTAAAATTAATAAATATATATTTAAATTTTAAACGCATCACTTCAGATTTCATAATGCACAAGTTTTTAATCACTTTTATCTACGACCACTACTAAAACTAGGCCTTTTAGCGCTAGCTTGTTTCACTAAAAGTGACGTTTTATAGCTTACCGTGGTTAAAGAAATCAGCCGTTTACTTTTAGCTCTAGTGCTAAAAGTGAAGTGAGGTTATAAAACTACAATTTCGAACTGGAAGTGAAGTTGTAAAGTTATTCTAGTTGCTTCTTGCATTACAGGTAAAGTGTTTTTGAAATAATTAAAGCGTTATGTAATGAATACACTCAGATGTGGAGTATTAATAATTACATTTCGTAACTGACCTTGACAACACTGGCTTCCCAAACATTCGGCCGCGCATGGCCTACTATTTATTAGGACATAAATTAGAAGTGTCGTAGATGCAAACATTTGTTAAATCGATATTTATGGATTAATAACGATAAAATTAAGGTCGTAGATAAAATATTGTATGCAACGAGTGTTGCATAAATAGCTATTAATTCACTTTTTAAAAATAATCAATTAATTAAGGCAATTATTTTCCTTTACAGATAAATGATGCTCAAAATCCCAAACTACACAAGGATAATTGAAACAACTTCTAAATAAATCATAAATGGCATAAGAAAATCAATTTCAGCTTATCATTCCAAGTAACACAAAAATCTCAACTGTATTTAATTGGAAACACATTGTAATTAACTAAATAAAATAGCAATAACGCTCCATATTTATACTTTTTCTATTTGTTTAGAGTAAAAACTCTTTCAATGATTTAATTAAAGTCGACTAATAATTATAAATAAATCAAGACCACCATATAACATAGCAACACAAATTTACATACATAATACATAATTTAATATACAAGGAGAAAGCAATTAGTTTTATAAAATACATACATAAAAAAACAAATTTCAGCATATAATCTAAATATCTTCCTCGTCTTCAGATATAAAACCATCCCAGACCCAATCATTATCGTCGTCACTGTCCTCACCTGGATTGATAATTAGCGGTTTAACACTTGGCAATTTGTAACTGTTTTCGACTTCAATCACATATTGCACACAATTTTCCCACAACGTCTTGCCTCTGGCCATATTTTCTATAATTAACCTTATTTTATCTACACTTGCGGCATTTAATTTTGGTTCTGTATTACATTTTTTAAGTTTACGTTTTACTGCACTCCACACCAATTCTATTGGATTGAATTCGCAATAATAGGGTGGTAATCTGACAACTGCATTCCCGTTTATTCTTGCAAATTCATCAACAACATATTGCTTCTTTAAATTCAACTTCTTAACTTCAGCGAGAAGGTCGGCCTTCTTTAATTTTTTATCTTTGAGAACTGTTTTGCAATATTTTTCGCCGATAACATTAGACTATTAGGAACGAATCCATTTTTAGTTTCGGCATGAATAATAATTATTCGTTTGCCTTTGGACGGCGAAGCATCTAAGGCACACTTAAGTGTACTATCTGACCAACCTCTTTTTACAACATCGTGTGTATCGAACCAGGTCTCATCTAAATACACAATGTTTTTATTTTGTTTTCGTAGATTTTGAACAATTAATCTCTTCGCATATCGACCAATTTCGGAGTTTCCATCAAAACTGCTCTTCTGTTTAATACCCTATGACGCATACCCATGCTTAGCAAGTACTTATAATAATATATGTCAATACCTAGTTGCTTTTGTTTGATTCCTTGATATTCAATATATCAATTGTGCGAAAAACCACTGCTAACTAAATGCGGACCTGTTCTGCAGGTAAAGGGGTTTCGTAATCTCAAATGACTCGGGTAAGCTCCGAAGCTAATTAACTACGGCAAATTTCTCATATAATCCGTATACCTGGACTGTGCCACCTCAATTTGGAAAAACTGTACTTACATTTATTTAACTCAAATATTAGACTGACCAAAAATAATTCTGTTAACAGTATTCCTATTGAAGACAATGGATTCGTTTTCGTTTTATTTTATTTGCATAATCAACATGCTGCCTGTCCCATATGACTGGTCTTGCCTGGATTTCCATTATTAATTTTTCGGTTTCGATATTGGAACACATATTTACCACTAAAATTAAATTAGTACATATTGTTATGATACATGAGGCAGTGCAATCAATTTCAATAAAGAAATATTTAAAACGAATAAGTTTGGAAGATTGATATAATTAAATCTTGATGGGTGTTAAATTTTAAACATTATTAAAAAATTTAATTGAGACAATGAGAGAGGAGATTTTTATATTAATTGAATATACTAATTTAATAGTTACAGACATTTTTTAGAAAATACAAGCCAAGGTAACGATTGACAATTGTGTTATAATGATAATGTGAATTATTAAGTTGTAATAATAGATAATTTAAAATATGGTAGGGTGCAGTAAGAATTGTATCCAACAAGAACAAGTTTTTGTTTAAGGGTAGTTATATAAATAAACTCGAAGAAAGATGTATGACATATTTTGAAATGTTATTTTGACTAAATAAAAATGGAAATTGGTGCATAATTTGTATAGTTGTTTGGTTTACATACAAATATAAATGCTATAAATAAATCTACGAGGTATTAAAGATGGAGCCTAAATATTAATATTATAAAATACTCACAATCGGCGAAGGGATTGTTAAGTGCTGCGAATTACATTAAAGGAACTAGAGAACGACAAAATTGAATAGAATTGAATTTATTGACAAACGTGTAGCATAATTACATGTTCATATTTGACATTGGTGGTTGCATCGTAATAAAGTAATTCAACTAGAACGAGATTTGTGATGGTGCTACCAGAATTGGACCACTTCAGAGGAGATTGCAGAGTACCGAAGGATATCTAAGAAAGAAACAAGATAAGAGCTGTTGCAGTTATAAACCTGAAACTTACCAGGTTTGGTTGGAGTTGAAGCTGACGTTTGATAGAGGGATTGCAGCCAGAATCAGCAGGGTATTGGAGTTGGTTGACAGGTGTAGACTGTAGGTGTCAAACGAGGACAACATTGGGATCTTTTGGAAGCAGGAGGCACTGGTGTATGGAATTGTGCGAGTTAAGCTGAATAAGTGACAAGGTTTGTTAGTAATTAATATTAAAACATTTTGAATAAAGATCAATCAGTGAAATACAATAATACAAATCAATATTTAATTTAATGAATTGATTAATGTAAAAAATGAAATTGCTTGATGAGTTTTGAAAATCGGTTTGACAGCAAATGTCATTAATGTAATATTAAAATTTAATTAATAGGGATCTTGATTTGGCGAACAAACTGAGATAAGAGAACTTGATTTTAAAAAGGAATTATTATTTAATTAGAAAGGGCATTGCATTAATAAAAGGTCTAGTTTAAAGTGGTGCATTACATTTCATAAAATATATGGATAGTCCAACGTGTAGCTTTATATAGCCATATACATAATAATATATAACCTTCAAAACAAATGATCAGTCAGATACTACTCAAGTAAAATATTTTCATATATGACAAAGATATTTGACAACCGCGCCTGATACTCACCGCTTTGAAACGCTTGTCGTGTGTACACAGACTTGAGGATACTCTCGAAGCGATAATAAAACCGCACTCGAAACTTGTTCTGGATGAGCGTACGGTCGCCGTACGCTCGGCGTACACGCTACATGACGCAGGGTGTGTTTTGTCCGCTTTAAATACATAGATTCATGAGCAGAGTCGGCTGCCGACTCGGCCGCCGACTCGGCGTGAACCGCTTCGTGTGTTTTCAGCCTTATACTTGAAAAAGATAAAAATTTTCTTTGACCCATATAATGGCGAAATCGCTATTAAATTTTAAAACCCCACTAGCAGCTTGAGATTGTGCTTTAGCTAGATCTCAGAGAGATAATATTCTGGATTCTTGACTGGTTGCCACTTGTTATGTTTTTGCTTTTTCAAGAACATGTTTTCAGAAACTGTGTTTTGTTTTAAATTATAAAACTTGCATTTCAAATCTTCGAAGTAAACGTCCAAATAATTCTAAGGGTTTTCATCCCTGACTTAACTAAATCATAAAAGTGGAAAACAACTTATATAAAAATGTATCCCAGTACATATGAACTAATCTTATACGTTGTTGTTGGTTTTAAGTTCATTCCTCTCATGAAACATACTCGAGATAACGTCGACTTTTCTATTTCAATGTAATAGTTGTTCAAAGGTGTTCTTCAACAGACATAATTATTGTCTACATCGCAATTAAACGTAATAATACGGTGAGACTTGAATAAAGTAATATATTGTGATACTTGCAGACCAGGACTGCCGATGTATTGTTAAAAAAATAAATTACTAGATAGGAAGTCATTTTGCATAGAAAAACTATATAATTATTAAAAGAACAAGGGTGAAATCAATCAAAAATTAAAATAGGATAGCTATACAAAATAACGTTATAAAAAATAAATTAAAATTATTATTTTTGGATTAACAATGAATGATTATTGAAGTTAACAGAGAGCAATTTATAATTGAAAGGTAAATAATTAGAACAAACTATAAGATAGTCTGAAACAATATGAAAATCATAAGCTGAGTTAATATTTAAATAAGTTACTTGAAATTTGTCAGATTAATTAAGAAAATGTACTGTATATAGTAAAAAGTAATCCAGGATATTAGTTTAAAACATTATGTTAAAAATTGAGGATTGCTATAGTAAAATTTATTATTGGATAACAACTGATTTAGATTCTAAAAAATGTTGACATAATTCTTTTGTATTACGAAAAAGTTAGAAAATAAACCCTTTTATAATCAAAGTTTATTGATGGTGTCATATATAAGGGTGCAAAAAACAAAATTAATTAATAATAAATGAAATAATTGATAATTTAAAACTGAGACACATTTTAACAAAAAGAAGGGGATTAATAAGTTAATAAAGAACTATGAATATTGGAATTGGTGGGATGAGTTCGTACTAACTGGGTTGACTGGAAGAACTGTGATATGGATTTCTGCCAATACGTAGATACCTGTAAATAATTTAAATGGGTATGCGGCATATACTTAATATGAATCAGTGAACAGATAAAAATCCACACAGGAAATTTTCGTCGCCAAGCCGGCGGCGACAACCAAATTACAAAAACATCTGTTCACCGACAAACGTCCCGATCCGACACAAATTTCAAAGGAAAACCGTTGCATAAATAAAAACATAAATTACGGCATACCAGTGGCAAAGTACACCAATTTTTAAATGCAAACCTTCGCACAAATAAAACAATAAAATGCCAACGGTCTGCCAGTTCTAAAATGCAGCAATAACCCCCCCAATAAAACACCCGGGCCAGCCGACAAGCGGCTCGAATTGAAATACAAGTTTAATTAACAAAACGCTCCTAATCAATAATGCGCACAAACCCAACCACACATTAATGATACCTGTCGATGGGAAAAATTAGCCGCAACCTAATAAAACAACGCCCAAGTTTCTAGCACGCATACAGGTCGATTAAAAATAATTTTTCCATCAGCCAGCAAAAATATCACCGCTCACAATGCGGGCGATTGTTGCAAGTAAACGCTACAGAAATTTCGAAGTAAACGGCGGCCCAGCGAAGACGTATTTTCTAACGGTTAAATCAGGACAAAAAGCCCCTTACATCCGGCTAAATATTACAAATTAGATTAGCGGAAGGAAAAATCCCAGGCAGTGATGTGTGGTATCAAAATACTGACAAAATTAGCGCGCACACAAGGAAAACAAAGAGAACTTTTTAAACGCACCTAAAAAAAATATAGATATAATAATACGTAAGCGCTTTTATACGCAGAGCATGGGGAAAAATTCTGATTTCAATTAATATGCAACGAAACCTAGCAAATGGGGTATCGTTGGAATCAGCATTTCAATGACCAATTATGGGGACAAATCAAAGCGCTAATAGATCACGCCGCGGAAATAACCGCGAAATTAGGAATCACGATGAAAATAAGCAGTCATCCCTCCTTCTCGGACCAATCAGAACCTAGGAAACTGAACACAAAGACCAGGGCTGCTTTAAATAGGGAGGCCCAGGCGAGAAGAAATCACTCAACCCAGGAGAGTCCACCAGTAGCCACTTCAGCTACAGAAACCATCCATTCTTCCAAGGATCAGCCTCTCCAGGACCTCCAGCCACTTCTGGACTTTGTCTTCTGCAGCATCCAGCCACTTCTGGACTTTGTCTTCTGCAGTATCCAGCCACTTCTGGACTTTGTCTTCTGCAGCATCCCGCCACTTCTGGACTTTGTCTTCTGCAGCATCCAGCCACTTCTGGACTTTCTCTTCTGCAGCATCCAACCACTTCTGGACAGCATCCCGCTCCGAATTCACCAGCAGCCCCAGGAATTTGCCAGGATCCGCCTACAGCTTCCGCAGCTTCCAGGACGAGTCCACAGCTAGTCTGCTCCGAGCCCGGACAGCAGCCCACGTCGCGACCCCCGCTGGCGACGGACCACCCGTCCCCGGACTCCCCTAGCGGAAGCCCGACCCCGCGCCCCAACAACGCCCCGCTCCAGCCGACGTCCCCGAGAAGTGTGCTCACTCCGCCAACCTACCCGGAGAGCCTCCCCGCTTCGCTTGACGCTCCCCTACAGACGTCAGCGCCCACAACGAGCCGTGCCTCGTTACCGCTCCCCGGCAGGAACGGACCGCGTCCAGGCCCCGTTCCCTGGCTCTAGCGCCTAGGCAAGGCCGCCCCCTCCCCTCGCGCGCCCCCAGCGCCCAAGACTAGGCGAGCCTTTGTACATATTTTTGTTCCGTGTTCTATTTGTGTGTTTTTTTTGTAGTATTTAAAGTTTACTCCAATCAATTAGCAGCATCGACAAGGGTAACGCCTACACCCCTCCTCCCGTTGACGCCATTGTAGAACCTACCGCTGAGCATAGACCGAGGCGTGTTATACTTATTAATGGATTAATTAGTATTAACAGTGAAATAATGAATTACTTACAAAAATACATACTCTTTTCAACATATTGGAACTGATTTGTGTTAATTAAATATAAATTCAGCTAAGTGTTATATTAGTAAGCTGACAGTGACAGTTGCAAGATTTACAATAATTCTGAAATAACTTGTCAATAACCAAAGATTTTGTACAATTATTCTGATAGAATCTTTTAACGCAAGTACCTATCTAAGATAAGATGTTTTGCTATAACGTGGGCTAGCATAGTCAAAGAAATAAATAAAAATATCAGGGCAAACATTTTATTTAAAGTATTTTGAAGTGAATGGATAGGAGTAATGTAACAATATATTGTTACGGTCATTTTGGCGTTAGCCTCTATTTTTGACTTAATTTTTAATGGTAACCCCAATGCTCTGCCTCACCTTAGTTTCTCTAAACGCTACTTGTTGATTATTCAAATTTCAATCAGTTTTTCGGCCAAGAGGTTATGCTGCGAATTACCTGTGTACGTTTCAGTTGAACTCTTGCATTTTCTCTCCTCGTGTTATGCGATATATCTTGGTGCTAACATGGCTCTCTGAAAGAGTTACGTTGATTAATTAGCTCTAGGAGATCGATATTCACTGGCCAAATCGAGTGTTTATTTTTACATGTTGGAGGTTAGGTATGTGTAGATTATAAAGGAGCGGTGTCTCTCGTCTCTCAGAAGTGACACTACATTACAGTTAATTCCCGCAAATGCAGTGCTTAGCGTATTTGGTTGAGTGAGCGTGATTTGGCGAATCAGATGTGTTCTTTTAGGCTTTGGAGTATGACCTGCTTTATTTCGAGAGTTTTCCGTATTGCCATCGTCAATGTACCACAGTCACTTAGGTACTTTTTTCTACGGATAGATTTTTTAGTAATATTTCGTCCTAATGTGCTGGTAAACTAGCTTATGTGTTTTTTTTCTTTTTCAATTTGGCAGAATCCTTAAAACCAAACCTCTTGAAATCCACAGGGACTCGCGTTTCTTCTTTTACAAGTGACATAGATTTGCATGTTGCTACATATTCGTATCTTTCCCTAATCCTTAGTCAAATGGAATCTGGGAAAGATACAGTATGGTGGATTTATTGGAGATATCAGATTTTATGATAAGACGACCAGTGAAACATTTGCTGACAATTTGTTCATATGTATTTCATTTTATATGGTTTTCATAAGTTAGTACTTCCATATTACATTAACTAATTAAGAGAGATTCATTAATATAAATTAAAGAAGGGATGCATCGCCCGGGAATCGAACCCGGGCCGCCCGCGTGGTAGGCGAGCATTCTACCACTAAACGAACAATACTTTGTTGAATATGGCGCTGCTATAATGGTTTTTTAACATTAAAGGTTTAGTAGTAGGATTAAATATAATTTATTTTTACTTTACTTTTTTACTTAGTAAGGTTCTGCCTCTGTAGTTAGTTGGATCTTTCTTATTGCTTTTTTGAATATCGGAACTGTTATGTTTCTCTTCCAATCAGTTGGTACAATAGCAATATATTTTTTAAATAGGTGATGTATTTGGTCCAATAGGAAGTCTCCACCATATTTAATGGGTTCGTTATTTATCCCATCTTTGTTTGCTGTTTTTCTATTTTTTAATTTGGTGATAGCGTTGTTTATTTGTTCTTTAGTTATAACCACATTTGGTCCTTCTACTTCTATCTCAGGTTCTGCATTTTCTTCAGAGTTATCAGTATTGTTGTAAAGTTGTTCAAAATTAGTTTTCCATTCTTCCTTGTATATGGTGTTTGTTTGTGTATATTCGTTAATAGACTTTTTCGTCCCCCTTAGCATTTTCAAGACCTTCTTTTGAGTTTCCTATAAGTCATGTTCCATGTCTGCTGTAAGTTGCCGCCAACATTATTTCTTTATTTCGGTTATTCTGGAGTTTACGTTGTTCCTTATTTCTTTGTACTTCCTCTGTTTCCTTACTTTTCCATTACAGGTAGGCTTTTCGTTTTTCAAGTGTAATGACCTTTACTTCTTCTTTAAGCCATGGTTTGGTGTTATGCGGGGCGTTCATATTCACTTTACGTGTACCTAGCTCCTTTCGGGAGTTCTTGATGTTTATTCTTAATATACTCCAGCTGCTCTCTACGTCGTCTTCGATAGTTTGATATTTTTTCAGTTAATCGTTTTTCGTAGAGCATATGGGTACTAATGTCTGTGATCGATTGTAGGTTTAGTTTTTCCACTATTTCTGGTGGTTTTTCTTGTTAGGCATTATTGTCATGCATATCTTACATAGTACTAAGTGATGGCCAGAGTCCAAATTTGCTGACGTTAGACTTCTCACGTATATGATTTGGTTCGGGATTACGTTTCTATTATTGATTATATAGTCAATGGTGGGTTTTTGGAGTCTGGTATTGGGCCATGTATATTTTTGTTG
>CALNHX010008706.1:0-57525 GCA_940337035.1 Agriotes lineatus
TAGCAAGTAACTATACGTAATGGAATTTGATAACTAATTAGATTTCCTGAAAATAAGCACTAATATGGATTTATGGATAACATGACATTTTGAGTACTCTTATTTTTGAGGACAAGTTAAATGCTTATTTATTTTTCTTGAAAACGAAAACTCCAATCAAGTGAATGAAAGGGACAGGAAATGGTTGATGAAATAGATCAGTCTGAGATACTACAATGTTGCAAAAACACAACAGTGATTAGCTGCAACAACGCCCCCGTGCATAATTTTTCAAACATTAAGAGGGTGTATTATTCAGCAAAATATACTCACACATGCTTTTTGATATAAAAATTAAATAAACAGGTCAAGTTGGCAAAACCATATTACGTAATAATAGGGAGATTTTGCACCACGTCACGTTAAAATAACGTTACGTTAAACTCGAAAAATTTAATTTGGATTGGCTGTAACGTTGACGTCACTAGGTAACATAAGCTTTAACGGTACGTCATTTTATCAGAACGTTATGCAAAAACTCCCTAATTAAAGTACAGTAAGTGAATACGGAATCTAACTTAAAATATGTATGTAAGTGCATGTTGTTTATATATAGACACAGATACGTACATAACTTTTCATCCCTTTTATCTTTCAGCATTGTGAAATTAACAATGTTGATAATTTTACTCAGCAGATAAATTTCAGGAAAAAACTTGTAGCTATCTAGAATTAAAATTTGTTGAAAAACAAAAACAATTCAAGAAATACTCCTTAGTACACTCCTATAAGGCCAATGAAATATTTAGGAAATATAACGTATCGGCATTAAAACTGTTTTAACTGGAAACTTTTAAGTATGAACTTGCTCACCACGCAGTGTAATCGATAAAGCATTAATTGATTGCTGTTGCGTAAACTGAAGCTCAGATACGCGTATTTAGAAAGCTTTAGAAACGCTATAATTAAAATTCATTTATAGAACGAAATTAAAGTTTTTGGATTAAGGCAAAGCAGCTAAGCGGAACTCTGCTAAAACCTTGCACAAACATTTCCAAATTGGATTTGAATTTTAAGATAAATGAGCAGGATGTACATCATCTGAGCACCAAAAATAAGGAAAATGTCAGAAAGTTTCTCCAATAACAGCAAAAAAAGTAAAAACTTAGGAAGTTGATCTTCTTATATAATTAGTTAAAAAGCTCTTTTAGCGAGTATTAAGGAGAGTACCATTACTAATACGAGCGGAATTAGCTTTTTGTGTATTTAATATGCGACATAAGCCATTGGTTAAGAACTATATTTTACGAAAAACAATAAAATGAAGTTAAAAGTACCAAAATTTTAAATAATAGCTTTACACAAAAATTGGAAATAAAAACTAGAGACTTTGAGAATTTAAAATACATAGTTTGCTATACTACTTTGCGCATTTTATTAGAAAATGTGTACTTAAATAAGCTAGTTCTGCTATGAGCTTTTTAACACAACGAAGCTCAGCTCAGCCATTGCAAGTTTGGGAAATGCGGCATTACATTTTTTTACATATGCTTACAGTAGCGGACCAGTAACATAGTCATTTGGGTCTCGTAATATAATACCAACCTATTTTTGGCCTTGCAGATATCTGATGGGCAAACTTAATTCATTAAAATGTTGAGAAGCAAGGGCGTGACTCCTCCAGTTCATAGTGCAAATCAATGAAGGCGTTTGATTGACTATTCCTTTATTTTAAGTATTCGCATCTTTGGAAATTTTGATATTTTTGATTTTTTTAAATTTGACGTAAAATACTTTTTGGGAGAGTTTTAATTCATTCTGTATATGAATACGTATTACATTTGGTTTATTCCAGAAGGCAAAATAAAGAGTTATAAACCTCCTCATTAACGAGTACTGTTTGATCTGTGACACCCATGTTTCATCCACTAGTAAGTAGTCGACTGATAATAAGCAGTATCATCTAAAAAGATGACCAATATGGAATGTTAAACCAAGTATTATACAAATTGATCCAAGCGTTCTCTTGTTCTAATAAAAATATTTTTTTACAACGAAACTCTTTTGAATAAAAATGAGTTGAGGTGAATCGTCTATACTGGAACCAATAATCTATGGTTCACCGATGTCCGTATTTCGGGAACCTCTTGTCAACTGTATTATTTTTCTCAACCTGTGGAGGAAATGAAATAAATAAATACAAATACACTTTCCTTCTTGTCGGATCAACTGCATTACTGCTGCTAAACTCTTGAAAAACTATTAAAATTAATGTACATTGTTGCCTTCTTGTATTGTTTATTTTCTTATTTGTATTCTGCAGTTAATGCAATTCAAGCTTTACATCTTGCCTTAAATTCAAATATATTTTTAGAATGCTTTTTACATATAGAAAAATTTTGAATGTGTAAAAAACCAAGATACACAACTAATGCTACGTACTATTGATACGCTACAAACGTACATAAACACTACGTGGAAAATTTTAAAAGAGGCGCAGAAAAAATGTATGTAGAAGAAGATACCACATAGGTGGAGACGAAGAACATCTAGATGAAACTGAATGAGTTCAAAGAGGGGCTGAAAAATCAAGACAAGAAAGGTTAGCGAAGCAAGTGATCCAGTCCAGAGTTGATAAAGTGGTTGGGCGAACGGGGAACAGTTTGGCTGCTGGGAGAACTATCGAAGACGAATAAGGCACCAAGAGAGTGGAAAGAAATTTTAATAGTTCCAATCCATAAAAAGGAAACGAAACAAACTATGACAATTATATGGCTATATGTTTAGCCACAGTATCATTTAAACTATATACGATGAAAACGGGTCTTGGAGTATCCCTCGCCCCTGGTGCTTATTTTCAAACTTAAAGATATGTTTTGTTATAGTAAATTAGATTTAAGCAGTGTATTCTCGCATAATAAAGGTACGTAAAGCTTACCCTCCGCTATAAGGGTATTGTGAAGTTGAATTTGCGTATGCAGCAATAACACTTGTCTAAGCCTGTTCACGGGGTGAGGGGAATTTCAGCTTTCAAGCATCATTAGCTGTCATTCTTCAAGTTCAGCTTTAGTCGTTTACGTGTATGGTCTGAGGGTGCACGCTGACGAACGACAAAAATGCGTCGTGCGAAAATCGCCCAAAGGCGAATTAAATAGAAGCGGCGAGAAGCCTGCAGCAAATAATTGCTACCTACAAGTTTCGAGTACATCAGGACAGCGTGTACATTCTCAAGAGACGCTGTTTTCATCGTGTGCCGATGAGTACGCTATTTTCAAAGGTGGCATCAAATTAATGATAGGGACTTTAGCCAGCAGTATTCGTTGCAAATTTTTACGCATTGTATCGTCCAGGATAACTCAATCTAAAAAGTTCCCAATTCAAGGGTACACAGCGGCCAAGGCTTCAGGTAATTTTTAAGCCGGAGGTGTTTGCCGTTTTAAAGTGATAAATTGTGCATATAACTACGAGAAGTTTTTTCAAGCGCGAAAAAATGTGTTTATGGCCAAATCGCACCCTGATTTTCTGCATGTAAGCGCGACCAAGGTTGGCTTCAGGACAGGACTGTCTTTGAAATTTTTGACGTTTGCGGCTTTTAAAGACAATTTTCTAACGCTATTTGATATTGCTTCATGTATGCTGTGAACATACATGCGAGTCATCATCATCATCATCATCATCATTGTTAGCATTTATAAACTCCATCTTTGGATATATGCCTCTCCAAGAATTTTCCATCCGCTTCTGGCTAGTGTTTGCTCATCCAATTTGTTTTAGCAGTCTTTTGAATGTCATCGTTCCATCTTGTTTTAGGGCTACCTCGATCAGGTTTCCCCCGGCTTGGTCTCCATTCCGTGAAATTTTTTGTCCATCCGTTGTTCGCATAAGGTGTCCTGCCCATTGCCACTTCTTGTTAGCTACGTATTCAGCAATGTCTGTTACTTCAGTCTTTTTTCTAATTGTTTCATTTTTGACTCTGTCTTGTAGCCGTATCCCCAACATGGATCTTCCCATTTTCCTCTAAGTCACCCTTAATTGTTCCATATAACCTTCTGTGAACGTCCACGTTTTGGCTGCATATGTCAAGTTTGGTAACATGCATTGGTTAAATACTTGTGTCTTCATGTTGTGGAAAATCTGATTTAAATACCTGCCTTAGGTTACCGTATGCGGCCCATCTTAGTCTTATCCTCCTTAGTACCTCATCTTGTTGGTAGCCGAGTACCCGCAGCTATCTCGCACGTAGGCTTTTCTAAAAGTTAATCCTAGATTTCGTTGATCTTTTTCTGTTCTTATGTGTTTTGAAGTCAATACATTGTATAAACAAATCGACTTTTTGTGAATTGTTTCAGGTTAGTTTCAGCACGAGGACACTTAATGGAAACTAGTGTCTTGTTATTAGCGGATACTGCGGATAGTGATCTTTTATAGCAACGAACTGGGGTATTAACAGAGTTACATATTGAGCCAGCAAGGTAAACACCAAAGGCAAATGATTATTCAAATATTAAGGCGTACGAGACGACTTGTTAAAATTTAAAGTTGATACTTAAGGGGCTAAACCTCACGTACTGTTACAACGAGTATAAATAATAGAGGAAAGAATAAGGTCAAAGATCGAAGAAAAACTGAAAAACAAACAGAATGGCAAGATAAACAAATAACGATATACTTATACTAAGAAATATTATAGATATATATTATATATAGATCTAAAAGCAGCTCTGGATTTTGCAAATAGAATAATAATATGGAAATTACCGTAGAAATTAGGACTACCACATAAATTAATCTAATTACGTAAGGAAAAGTATATGCAGGAAGGTACATAACAGAGTTCAACGTAATAGAAAAAATCTGTAAAAGGCTCTACCCAGAACTTCCCTCGTTGACATTGTGACAAAAAATAATTTTAAAAATCAAATTAAATTAGGAGTAGAAATATCTTTACGTTTCTAGTAAATTAAATAAACTTTCAAATAAAAAAAAACCTTACCGGTGATCGAATTCCAAAGGCAGGCGGACCAAGTGTGCAGCCCCAACGTTTAGTGCGATATCGTAAGGAAACGGGCAATTTCTACCTGCGCCACGGAGGGCCGGCTTCTCCAATTTCTCCGTCGCAGCTATATTTAGTAACGCGCTCATTTTTGCCTCGTTTTTGTATCGTAAAAATTTTTTTTCTGTATCTATTCGCTCTCATTTTTGGTAAGAATAAAGCCTGCACTATGTACAAATTATTACTTGTATCTATTACTAAGTTGAATGAAAAGTAAACAAAATGTTATTTTTTTAAGGTGCTCACCCTGTATATATTTGTATGAAATTGTACCGGTTTCATTCCAGGTATATATAGAATATGTACGCAAAATATCGTCCTCCTCCAACAAATATTTTTTTGAGTTATACCGCCAACAGACAGACAGGCAGACAGACAGACAGACAGACAGGCGGAATTCAGAAAACCTCTTTTTCGTCATCTAGGGACCCCGAAACGTGAAGATCTGGAGAAATCTCGGAAGGTGATTTTTTCGCGATTAAAGTACTTCCTTCGTCTTTCTGACGAAGGAAATAAAAAGTCAGCAGTGTTTGAAATGAAAGAATCTGTAAAGAGCTTTACTCAGAACTTCATTGGCAAGTGGACGTTGTGACACTAAATAATATTAAAAATCGAAAAAAACTAGGGGTAAAAATACCTTAAAGGTTCTAATGATACTGAAACAATAACGGGAAACACTTATTACTGGACATTTTGAAATAAAACGGTATTACCGGCGTTAGGATTCGAACTTGGCTTGGCAGTAGACCAACCGATAGCATGCAACCACGATGGAACTTATTCGTTGCCCCTTTTCGTCCCTTAGAACATTTACCCTTTATCTGGAGGGTCCCATTTTCGCCAAGTTTATAGCCTAAGCTATGTGCCAATTATTGCTTTTATTTATTTTTTGGTTAAAGTAAAAATAAACATTTTTTTAAGGTGCTCACGTTGTATACGTTGGCTCAAAAATATGCCCTTTGTCGTCAAGGATGAAAACCTCAGCTATGTACAAAATACTACATTAATTTAAGGTGCGCACCCTGTATATATTTTACCAAATATTGTTTGAGTTATACTGCTAACATATAGACAGACAGACAGGCAGATAGACGAGACAGACAGACAGACATACCGAATTGGGAAAACCTGTTTTCGTCATCTAGGGACTCTGAAATGTGAATATCTGAGGAAATCTTAGAAGGTGATCTTTTCGCGATTACAATGCTTCTTTCGTCTTTTAGTCGAGGGAATTAAAAAGGCTTTAAACAAGATGACTGCGTCAGCCCTCTACTATCCATTACAGTAATGGATTAAATAGTTAAAACATATGAAATAAAACAATGTTCTTACAATCAATTGTGGGATATAAATATCTAGAACCAATAGAACTGAAGCAACTGTTATGCATTGTATATATTGCACTGAGAACAGACTTTCAATGAAAAATTATAGACATGAGTGGAAGAGATCGATAACAGAAAAATGGGAATAAATGTAAATATATGTAAAAAGATGATCATAAAGCAATAAAAAACAGAAGAAAAAAAGGAATGAGTATGAAATATAAAGAGCAATAACTCGAACTTGGAAATTATGTCTACGAGTGCTAGTAAATGGGATTTGGAGGTAGCAAAGAGAGTAAAAACAACATCAAAAATGCCATGAGTTGAATAAAATAATTTTCTGAACAATAAATAGACAAATAAATTAATATCCGAGGAAGATATGTGGAAGCATCAATTTGACCTATTTTTTTAAATTCTAATCTAATAACGAACTGCTGGAGTTTTTTTTTTAGAATAATAATAGTTATTTATGTACCAAGGGTATAAAAAAGCATTTATGGCCAGCGGCAACGGCGTGAAAATTGGAGTCCAAGTAAAGTAATTTATTGAAATATTCAAAGAAGTCAAATATGGAGTATAAAGCAACTATGCAAGCGCTGTTGCTTGAAAAGGCTTCCTTATTTTTAGCTTTAAAGATTTAAATAAGCTTGTTGTGTATATACTAATAAATGGAAGTCATCATAAATATATCTAAGGCTTTATAAAAGCGAGGCGTTTGTTTGAAAAATTAAAGTTCAGATTGAAAGTCGAATATTTCAAAACTCTGTTGCAAGCTCATAAGCGTTCGGCGTCCAAGCGAATCTCCTGCTAATCGTTTTTTCAAATAACCGAATATAAAATGCTAATCGAGATTTTTAAATCTCGTTTTCAGGAACATTTCAGAAAACAGGGTTCGCCCGCATTTATGAGCGGAAGACGTCCCCGATGAAAATTGAGTTAAACACGATTTGGCGACGAAGTTGATAGAGTTTTAGGATCTCATCAGGTCCCACATCGTCACCGACATCGCGAAATTCCGTTCGCCGATATTATTAAACAGAAATTGAATTTGTTTAAGGAGAAGCGCTGCGCCTCGGAACGAATCCCATTATGTGTCCAATTTAAATATAGAGTTGCTAAACGCATAATCAAATATTAAGCGGGCTCGCTGATAGCGCCAAATTAAGGGCAAACAAGGACAACAATTTAGAAAAAATTAAAGATCGAGAAGACAAAGGAGCGTTTTTTCCGTTAATTAATTACGCTCGGATTTTATTATATCGGTATAATCGTCAAAAAGAGAATTACAGCGCTAAATCGTTCTTGGCTCGTTAGGATAAAACATGGCTGGGGGCATCGGAAAACGAAATTAAAAAGACGTATTAATTGGATAATGAAGATGAGAATATGGCACTCAATTAGCGTCGGGTAATATCTGCGCGGGTCAAAAGTTAACCATTATTAGAAGATTTTGCTTAATGTTCTCTCTCAGATGCTGAATCTTTATTTTCTCTTAATTAGAATCTCGAGCTCGCAAAGGCCGCCTCGGTAAGCCCTTATTGACAGTTCGGCTGAAATAAAAGAAATAAAGCCGGCATCCACTTCCAATTGACAAAAGTTTTAAAACCAAGAGAACAGAGATTGGAATTTTTTGAAGGCAGCGTTCATCGGATCTGTTACGTGCGTTCTTAAAAAACAATTATATTCAAAGCCAATCTTTGTATTTCTAAAAATTAAAAATTATGCTATATCTAGGTTAGCTTGTAATATACACTATACAGTTTAAAAATTTTATAAAATAGCAATGTCTAGTTCTATACAATTCTAAAACAACTTCGAAAAACTAACAACTTCAATTCGTCCGTCACCATTCCATCAACTTCCACAACTAACAAACTCCCTGCTTAAATATTTTCAAATTTCATTAGCAAGGGCCGAAGGGTTTCAGGAGCGCCTTACGGTTCGGAGCAGTTAAATTGAAAAAGTATTCGATGTACGCTCTGGAAACCTTATGGAGTACGAAGCGAAGTTGGGAACTAGAAAAGCACGACTCACGGCGTTTTCATAATTAAACTTTGGGCTGATTAAAAAAGTTGAAGTAACTTTCGGTATAAGATCATTATAGGAGCGCGGGCGGGGTGGCTGTGTAAATAAGAAACCCTCAAAGGGTACAGAAATTGAAAAATGGCGACATGGGGGAATATTAAAGAGTTCCGTCACGAAGGATAGGGTTGGAAATTGAAACGAAGACGGTGGATGCCAGATAATTAATCAGAACAACTGAAATATGAGAGGAATGCACTTATGGTTTGTCTCGGAGGGACTAATAAAATGCTTTATTGGACTTTCGATAAAAAAATGGTGGAGGCGCCTGGCGTGCTATTTGTTTATGTAAAAACAGTATTCTAATGCTGTGTCTAATCTAAACTTTAAAACGTTTAAAATACATTTGATTGAGCCAGTAGGTTTTAACATCAAGGTATCGAACAATGTTGTTACAGGTATTAAAACTCAAGCAAAATGATGTATCATATTTACTATTTTTAAATTCACATTTTTATGGCTCTCAGTTACCAAAACCAAATACATAAAGCTTTTATTTTTTTACGCAAAGCTCATAAATATGTAAAGGCGGCTATAAAAACTGCGGATGTAGGGATGTGAACTGCCTTTACAACATTGTAGGTGGCTTTTTGATAGGAATATATACCAAACGATGTTAATTTTAATATTTCAAATAAAAATACCTGAAGCCTACGTAATGGATAAGGGTGTCTCAAAAATGGCGCAAAATATATATATAGTACGCTAAACAAGTGCGTAAAAAATATTTAAAAAAAGCGTTTCGTTCAAATTTCTAAGATATGAAGATGTAAAGTTAACACCTTTAACTTTTTAAAAATTGGAAATGAAGATGGCTAAGGGTACTTGATTTGTAGAAAGTATTTTGGGGCGAATGTTAGAATGTTGCTTTACAAGCTGACCAAGTCTATACAGAAATATTCCAAAACAGAATGCTCCCTGATGGTAATGTCTTTAGACGTCCTGAGCGAGGAGCAAGAAAGAATGGACAATTTATGCCATTGGCAAAGGTAGAGAGAGGTCGTCCACGAAACGCAACCACCCCACAAGTGGAAGAGGTCGTTTTAAACGCAATTGAAGAAAATCCTACCACAAGTATGAGAACTGTTATTCAACAACTGGGAGTTTCAAAAGCTCAATACACAAAGTTGTTGTAGATTAAGGATACCACCCATATCACTACACAAAGGCACAAAAGCGGTTATCGAACGACTTCGAAATAAGATCGAATTTTTGCAATTAGTTGTTAGGAGCTCTTGATAACAACGAGTTTGCTTCAAAAGTTGTGTGGACCGGACGGTTTTTTAACTCTCATAATTCCTATCACTACTCTTTAAAAAATTCAAATGTCTTCCACCAACACAACCATCAACAGCATTTTAGCGTTAGTGTATGGGCTGCTATAATTTGCTAGGGCCAATATTCTTGCCACAACGTTTGAATGGAGGTTTTTCAAATTTTCTTCAAAATGAGCTTCAGGATCTTCTTGATGACCTTCCACTTACGACAACTCGAAACATGTGGATGCAGCTAGATAATGCTCCACCTCACCATGCAGCCATTGTAAGAGCGTGGTTGGACAACCAATATGGTGACAAGTGGATAGGTAGAAACGGTCCTGTACCTGGGCCTTATGCCATTCGATTTCTTTTTCTGGGGTCATGTAAAATCAATCGTTTACCGTACTCCACTGCAAAACCACCAAGATCTAATGAACAGCATTCAAGTTGGTTAGCAAACTCTCAACGCGAATATGTTACGAAGAGTTCGATATAATATTAGAAGACGGGTACACGCTTTTTTGGATGCGCAAGAACAAAATGGCGAGCATTTAGTTTAATTATCTTCTTTAATTCACTTGCTTATTTAATTAAAGGTCTTGGGCTGACTGCCAATTATTTTTTTTTCAAAAGTGCTCTGTTCGAAAACCAATCGTTGGTTTTCAAGGTAATAATGAGTAGGTAACAATCAAAATAAATAGATTCCTGACAGGTTATAAAATGTGCATGTGCCAGATTGTGCACATCTTTCTTGGTTAATACCTACAAAAACAAAGCAGGTAGAATTTTTTTATTGCTCTTCTTTTACTCTTTTGTCAGTCACCTACAACGCCCCATAAATATGTATTTTGCGTTATTTTTAGGCACCCGTGTAATCTCATCCCATTAGACATTTTACATACTATAATTAAATAGTTTTTAAATGCTTACTATGTATCTTCAAATAATTAGCGTTCTGCATTCTAAAGCATTTCCACTAAATCGAAATAGATTACTGATATTTCGTAAGAGATAAAAGATAACGAATAGGTAAGTTCTAAATCAAAATTGAACCACAATAATATAGTACGTTGTAACTTTGCCTGTGCGGCTACATTTTCAAAAGGCTAAACAGGATGTTTACAACACATATGATCAAGGCTGCAACCAACCTAAACAAGCTAGACAGGCAAATAGAATCTTTGAACCGAAAATCCACAAAGCACCGGGTGACGGATTAAAATGTGAATAAATTAAGACAAAAAAGAGCAAAGGGTGCCATGAATAAAACACATTTGTATATTATATAAGGATCTTTTTCATGTGCATATTTGATCCAATATTACCGTTTTGTGTTTGTTTTGTAAATGAAAAGTAAAAATATTCCATATTAACACTAGATGCTAAAGAAATTATATTTCGAATACAGCAACCAGTTTTTTTATTATTAAAAACACACTTCTATTATAACATGTTAACCAGTATGTAATACCTAATATCTTCGTCTAAAAGGTAGCCAGTACATTGCTTTCTTAAGTTTAGATAAAAATAATTGTAGGTATATCGCGCAGACCAGTGTAAAATTAATCAAATGTTGAAAATAATCTGCAATATTTGATTTTATTGTGTACAGAGAATGTACAGTAGAGTACCGATTCTTCGACATAAACGGGACGGAATGGTGATTGAATAACCGAGGATCAGTTGTTAAAATAGACCTGCTGAAGAAGAACAAACAACATTCTATTAGAAAGTGTTTCATTTAAACACACACATAATTACTGTACATTGAAAGCAGTATGTAATATTATCTTGCCAGGTTTACAATACTAAAATAGAGAGATAAAGAGAAGTTGATAACGTATTAACCATAATAAGTTTTAGTATGAATTAGGTTTTGGTAGTTCCGATTAAACGAAGTGTCGGATAATCAAAGATCGTATAATCGTGACTACTTTTATTTTCATTATTGCTTGAATTAAGGTTTTTTCAACCATTTTAAATTGAACCTCAGTTAACACCTTTAACCGGTTGTTTACAAAGTCTTTCGCTTGCTGGACATGAAGGCTTTAATCTAATATGGTATGGTAATCTGAGATGAGGGTACTTAAAACACCACTTTCATATTTGAGATTGAAGAATGTTGTCAATTTTTTCAATATTTGTATACCACAAAATAGTAAATAATAAATTGATAAAAAAGATTGGAAAATGTTTAAAAAATATATTGAATTCTTCACATATTAAATGCAATGTTATTACAATTGTTAACTACTGAAGCATTCCACTATTAGGTTAAGCTACAGTAGTCGTAAAAGCAAGTCCCTTTCTAGGATGATCGTTAGAAGAGACAAGAAAGAGATGGACCAGTTTTGAATAAAGTTTATCATTCGTTATCAAAGTACCATTTTTATAAATCTACAATTTTTGTAGCAACCGCTCAATCAAACGCGACCAACCCATAATTATATAAAATTTCTTACAAAATTTTATAACTCTTGTATCGGTAATAAACTTTAAGCATACGTGTAACTACGCTGTCCAGAGCGGTGTAGCAGCTCAGTCGCGAGTTCGAATCTCTGTCCGCCAAAAATTTTTTGTAAGTTGTCGAAACATGGCCGGATTTCTATTCCTTTTCACCTTCAATCTGAAATGCCACATTATCAGCACCTCTGCCTTATTTTCACTTTTCGCTAACAGTATTGATAAATCACCAACTCGATTTTAAACCAATTTCCTCTGTCTAGGCTTCGCAATAATTAGTTTCGCTCTCTTTGGCGGATGATCTTTAGCTCCAGTAGTCGAGCACGTAGACAACATAATATGATAACGGCCATATCACACTGAAAGCACCGTTACATCAGATTACAAATGTGTCTGATTAAGGAGCGGGTTTTCTAAAATGGGGATGGCAAACACCACCCCATGCCAACACTGTACCGAGATAGGGATAAAAAACTTGCACCGTATTTAATACTAACACATGTTTGAAAATTCAGAATAAATGAAAACTGGTCGACTGTTGGATGTACAGAAAATCTATAAAATGCTATTGATCGAAATAGCTATTTAAGTAACAAGGAATGTAAGAACCTATTAACATTTGAGGTAGGCAAGTACAAGCCAAGTGAAGCCGCTGCTTGTTGCGTGCCTAATTTTTGTAAACTCTTCAATAAATATTTTAAATGTACAAAATAGTCACTATACCCAGGCTAAATCCCACCGACCAATAAGTCTGAAGCCAGAAGCTAGAAAAATTAATTGACAGGTATATAAGGGACGAAGTACTGGCAATTTCTCTATTACACAGACCAATATGCCTACCAATCAGGAAAATCTTGCGAACTGGCTATTCATGAATCAGTCAGTAAGGGGGAAACTATACAATCCAAAGACTTCAGCCTAGGATCCTTTCTGGATATCGAAGGTGTTTTTGACAACACCTCGTTTGACTCAATTCATATAGCATTGAGTAACAGGGGAATAAATGACACCTTGAGCAGATTGATACTAAATATGCTTAAAAGCAGAGCATAACCACTTTTCTTCACAAGACAACCGTAAAAGTGTCGGTGACCAAATGGTGCCCGCAAGTAGGCGTATTGTCATCTCTGTTGTGGAATCTCGTGGTGAATGACCTTCTACGGTGTAACACGGCCTTTTGCGTAACCCTACACACTACTGAATTATTACGTTACAATGCCCGGGTTTGCTAGCTTATCCAGTCGGTGAGCTATGAGGCTCTAGTCAGATCGTCAGTGCGGTTAAGGGTAAACTAATATTGTTGAGGTCAGGTCGTTGCCACCTGAACAGTTTACATGAATACATATAATATATAAGAAAATGATAAACACACAAATACATGCAAGCAAATACATAAAACAGTTGTGCACTGCGCATGGAAAAATGCAAGAACTAAATGCTTAGATTTCATTTATTCGTGCGAAGATAAAGTTCACGAGCGCGAGCTACGAAATAGTTCCGCACACCAATAAATTGGATTCTAAGTTGCCGCTTCTTTAGCGTGCCTCGATGGTTGGGATCCCGATCCGCCAAGTCAACATATGACGTGATGCTGGTGGAATAATTGCCTGTACTTCCCCGTTATCGTGCAGTAAACTACTTTCTCCTAGTTACGCAATGGTTCATTACAACAATTATTAATAATGTTGCAATTGTTGTCGGATCTCTTAGCGCAGTTTCAAACAGACTAACCTGATTTCACTTTGCTCAACAAGTAGTGCCGGGAACCGCGGGTTGCTCGACGAAATTTCTGCTCCAAGCACTGTCGTCTCGGACACCGCTGGCGCCTCCAATGTGTTATTTCACTTTTTATGGCTTGCACCTCGCCTAGAGCTGTACGTCACCCATGGTGGGTACACGCAAGACTTCACTTGGCAATTTGGGAGTGAATCAATCGATCCGCGCTATTCGTCTACTAGGGCACCAATGAATTCCCTTGCAGGCCCCCAGCGTTGTTTCGAGTCCGCTGTTCCTTGTTCCACGAATTGCTTGCTTTGCACATTCTCGCACGTTTTTCACTGGTGTGTTTGCACTCGGAATCTTATAGCCTGCGGTCACTTACATAGCGATTCGTATTTATAGTGCGATACTAATTGAATAGGACATAATAACCCATACTGTCAGGCTGTATTACTGATTATATAATAAAAAGGTATAAAATAGGTAAATAGAGGTGGCACGAATTGGCCCGTTTCAACGGGAACTAGAGAAGAAGGGCTTATACACGCAAGGCTCCGCCGACGACATCACCACGGAAAATTTGAGGACGTAGTATTCGAAAGAATGCAGTTGGCTCTCAACATTGTGCAAACATGGTGTGAAGCTAAGGGACTATCGCTGAACCCAGAAAAGACCTCGCTTGTGTCCATCACAAGAAGGAAACAATCAAGTATAGGAACTTGATACTATACGGGAAAGAATTGCAGATGGTGGAGAAGGTCAAATATTTAGGTGTGATTTTAGACACCAAACTGACATTCGAACACTATATGGTACATGTTACAAGCAAAGGCTGCAGAGCATTCTGGACCTGCAGAAGAATGTTTGGGAAAACATGAGGACTCACCAAAAATGGTATACTGGCTCTTCACAAGAGTCATCATACCGACGATATCATAATGCAGCTTTGATGTGGTGGCACAAGGCAAGCAGTATTAAAAATAGAAACCGGCTCAGTAAAGTACAAAAAATGGCCTGTATTGGAATAACGGCGGCAATGTCAACAACCCCAACAGCCGCGTTAGAAGCCTTGCTGAACCTTCTCCCACTACACATAAGGGTAGAAGCGGAAGCGAGACTAGAGGCATACAGGCCGAAAATACAGGGGTATGATTGTTATCCTGAACATCGGGGATACCATACCGAAATATTTGATCGATTGCGTGAAAACCTCGTTCTGCATATAAAGTCGGACAAAATAAAGACATCCTACGAGTTCCAAAAACCGTTCGAAGTAACCAAACTAAAGGAAGAAGTCTGATACACAGACGGATCAAGAACAGAAAATGGAACAGGTCTGGGTATTTATGGCCCGGGGCCAGGAAATACATAAACCTGGGACACAGATCCTACAAAGGTAGGAGAATACATATCCTGACGGATAGCCAAGCAGCTTTAAAAGCGCTGTCATCCAACCAGTTTAACTCAGAACTGGTATATGAAGACCACAGAAAAATGGTTCAACTGGGAGAATATAACAAATTGAGCTTGTTGTGGGTCACCAGGGAATAATAGGTAACGAAAAAGCAGATAAATTAGCAAAATTACCCAACACAATCCAGATGATAGAACCAGAGCCTACCTGTAACATAGCTTATTGCATGAACAGGGAGCAAACTAGAAGCTGGTTACGAGATAAACATCGCAAATTCCGGTATGACTACCCTAAAGCAAGGCACTTTAGAAACTTGATAGGGGAACCGTCCAAGAAAGCAATTCCTGGAAAATGCAAGGGAGAAAGTAAAACATATAACAAGGATAACTACCGGGCACTGTTATATGGACACACATATGCACACTATAGAAGTGGAAACAAACACATACTGTAGATTCTGTGAAGAGGAGGATGAGACTGGTTATGCGAGTGCGAGAAACTCAAAACTCTGCGACAAGAACACTTTGGGGAAACAACAATCGAACCCGAACTGCTGATAAACACCTCATTGAACGCATTAGGAAGCTTTTTTGAAGACATTGGAATACCTCTGTGAGGCAAAGCAAAGCACTGAAAAGCACAATGGGTCTTTTAGGTCGCAGTGCAAAAAGGGGGACAAACCCAACCAGAAGTATAATAATAATAATAATAATAATAATAATAATAAATAGTCACTTAAATACTAGTACACTAGTCGCTGTCATTCGATACTAGTACAATAGCCACCATAATTTATTTTAGTTGGCTATGAAATACAAAATCTGGTATTTTCATTGGTCCGCTTGTGACAGATGACAGGTGAACTGAATAGTCATTACTATATTCTGGATTGCCTCTGGCCTATGGTCAGAAGATATAGATTTTATAATCTAAAGCTTTGCTCTAAATATATTGTAGTGATAGCGCCACGTTGTGCTAGTCATTAATTATGCAACGGCTCAATGCTTGAGATGCATATCTTATTTAGTATTAGCCCTACTATTTCTTTTCAAATCTATTATTTTCAATTTTACTTTTTAACTAAGTATTACAATTCAGGTGGTTCGCCAATCTAGTTATCTATTAGTTGAAATTCAAATTTTATTATAATTTTGTGTTACTGTCAGCTTGACTTCTAAACTTAATCAAACCAAGAATTGACAAATATTCTTTCTAATAACATATCTTTTAATCAATTCACTCAAGTAAGTACTGTATTCTGTTTATTTCACTCTTTCTTTTATTGTCTGTTATTCAAAATGCTTTTATAGGAATAATTAAAACAAACCTGAACACTCCTCAAGCTTTCACTGCAAGTATCCAAAACTACAGCTCCCAATGTCCACAGCACCCGATGTCCACAGACCATCAAACAATATCCAACCTGTCAAAAACCCTGGGTGTCCGCAGAAACTGGTCCTGTTTCCTTTATCAATGTTACTGTCATCCCAACAGATTCCTGGTAAGTTTCAGTATTATAGATGATCTTAAACTAATCTTCTTTATTCCTCAGCTAGTACTCTGTATCCAGCAACACCTACAGAACTATCCAAATCATGCAGTTACTTCAACAACTTCCTTCTAAATGATTGACTTGTCTTCCATGTAATCGCCAACCTCAGCAACGAACACTAATTATATCTTGCATGTACTAATAAATCCAAATCTATTTAAATATTGTAGTCTTGTTATTTGTATCTAATTAACTGTATTCCACAATCTCTTCACCGATTGTATGCTTGTATTACTTCAAAATTACCTTTTCATATATTTGCACCACGTAGATTTGTTAAAAGCCCTGCCATTTGCATATCACCAAATATTTATACAAATAAAGGCATAATTTAAAATTTTTATTGTATCAAAAAGGAGTTTTTCAAAAATCTGTATACATTTTTTATAAGTTTGTTATTTTTACTGTCTAAACTAATTTTTATATCTCAGGTAGTTACAATTGTTCCTGCCCTCTTATAAAATATTAAATGTCCTAATTATTACATGCTACAATTCCTTATTATTATAGCAAGCACATTTGTCAAATATAACCTTGGCTTTAACTTTATTAATATTGAACGCAACCATCAAAATTGAATACTCAATTGCTATTTAAAATTTTCAAATTACATTACTAATTTTCATCATTCATTTTGAAATTAACACCCAATCTTATTTTAACCCCTCAAAATTTGATTGTATTAATTTTCCAAATTTATCGTTTATATATTTTTATTTTAAAACTACCCTAACAGCCAGTCTTATAAAGACCACTAATCTGAGGTTAATTTTAATTTGTTGTTAAAATAAACAAAAGCGCATCAACATTTGTGTACTAATGAATAACATGTCATAAGCACTAACATTTTGATGCACTTTTGTTTATTTTAACAACAAATTAAAGTTAACCTCAGATTAGTGTCTTTATAAGACCAGCCGTAAGTGTATCATAACAATATCTAATTGTCATCTTTGTGGCTCAATAACGTTTTTTTATGGTAAGAGGAAAGAATTTGTTATCATAAATATCTAAATGAGATAGAAATTAAATAGTTTTGTTCTTAAAAGGCCTTAACTTCGGTAAATGTTAGTTTATCTGCTAAAAATCAAATAAAAAAATATAACTGGGGCCTATTCTTTGAATGTTAACAGATACGAGATAACTAAACATTCTGATTTATAAAAAGATAATTACAAGTCATTGCAGTCAATCACATAGGTACCTACTGGTGAGTTGGTCACAGCTCTCATTTCTTCTCTTCTCATTTTCTTTTGATTACGTTACGTGTATCAATGCAGTGTATTTTACAGTTCGTTTAATATATAGCAAATCTAGTCTTGCTTCTTTCTGGCACTTGGCTCGTCATAAGTAGTTTTGTTCTTTCCAAGTGATTTCAGTTAAGTGCTCTATTTCTTTTGTATTTCTTAATTTTTTTTTGTTGTAGTTTCTTTTACTGAGAACTGAATTTTGGTTTCCTAAAGTGGGGTATCTCGGCCTGGTGTATGGAGTACGCAGCCTGATTCACGTAATGAAAATAAAATACATGGCAACGAAAAACTTTGAAAAAGATATAAGATGACTTTGACAGTACTTATCTGTATAATAGGTAATAAACAGAATGCACATATACAGGGTATCCGGAAATTATAGGCAAATGATAGTTCCCGGGTGGTATAGCTTGAGCAAGCGTCCACGTTCGATCAGCAGAGTTAAGCAACGATCTCTCTTGTCAGAACTTGGATGGGAGTGGGCTGCTTCTCCCGGTACCTCGCGGTACGGCTGCCACGGACAAAAGTTGGTCCCGGTTGTCATAATAACATCATGACAGTCGTTAGTGGGGTTGGAAGTCCCCATAAAATGTAAAATGTACAGTGACGCCTATAATTGGCCTAACGGCTATTGGCGGAGTGCGGAATAAAATAAATAAAAAATAAAATAAAATGATTCTACACATCAAAATAAAGTTAAAAGTCATTTACCAGTTTTTTTAGAATTCTCAGTATTGACGGAACTACATGAACTTAAAGGTTATTTTTAGAATTTCTGTTGTCATATTTTTAAATAGAATTAACAAGTCAAGTTGTTGACAATATTAAATACCATAACATAATATGTAAATGACTTTGTAATTTGCTATATTATAGCAAATTACAAAGTCATTTACAAAAAGCTTTCAAAGGGGAGTCCCTTCATTTCTGTGCATGAGTGCAAGTCTCTTTAAAACCCACTGACGAACTCTAGAGAATATTCATGATAATTACATTAATCCACTTTTCAGTGGAAATGTTAGCCGTTTTTACTTCCTTCTACAATAAAGAGGTATTCGATTTGCCCCAAAAATTCGAAATTGAGTTTTCAACAGGTCTTCACGTTTTATAGTCCCCCGAACAAAAAAAACATGTTTTTGTTCATTGGTCTGTCTGTCTGTATGTCTGTGTGTCTGTGTCTGAGTGTTTGTGTATCTGGATGTAAACATAATATCTCAAAAACGAAAAGAGATATGACGTTGAAACTTCATATATAAGTTTTGTGTACTATGGAGATGCGACAGCAAGCTTTTGAAGAAAATTGCATAACCGGAAGTATGGTGTTTACTCTTGTGATTTTTCAGTTTTTTCGATTTTCTCAAAAACGGCTTTAACGATTTTTTTAAAACGTGATTTTCTAGTTGAGTATCTCTAAAATGGATCCCTTTTTTTTGTTTTTTTTAAAAATATAATGTAGTAGGGAAGCTAAAAACAACTTTTTGACTAATAATAAGATTGCTGTAAAAGGAAGTTGTGTACGTGTATCAGACCAGATTTTTTTGTTTAAATTGCATGCCTTACTTTTGCCTATGGCAAGATAAAAAAATTAATTCATGAACTTTCGCTTGTGCTGAGTCAATTAATAGTGGAAATTCAGAAAAGTGTTATATGACTTTTAGCATTATTTTTCTGTATACAGGTTGTCCCCGAAACAAGCGCTATAAAATGCCATACAAGGAGCCAATGAGTTAACACAGTTTCTGAAATAATTAAGACAAGTGGCTTATGCACTGCTGAATTAAAACTGATGAAGTATTACCTAAAACATGCACTGGGCCACTAACAATTATATCTTTCTGAAAGCCTACTGGTTTGAGTCGGGCCTCGGCAACTAAATCCTCATTCGTGATAAAAAGCTAAACTTCAGTTCCTTGGTATACAAATTACTATTATTTATAATGAATATTCTTTGTTAATGTTCATATTTGTTCAAATATGTTATGCTACATGTACATTTATTTGACAGTGACAGTTCTGTCCAATTTGCTTTATTATTGTACTAGTACAATAAAGTGCCACTTTATGGTCTCTTAGCTGTTTTATAAGCAAGGCCTTTGTGATGAACTCCAGCATAAATTTTATTTATTTACACATTATTCTATGCAAAAATTTCTAAAAAAGTGTTTACTTGAGCGGCCCCTGTTAAGTGTGAATTTTTTATTTAGATACATTTTCATGTAAAAATGACTGCTCGGTTAATGAAGAAAAATTTGGACTGAATGTATGTTCATTGCGTCATATGTAACGTTTATGTATCTATGAGTAATCTAGAAATAACTAATAGACAATTACTCTTTGTCTTAAAAATTTTAATTTTACCAATTTTGAGACAGACTTGTAGTAATTTTCATTGCATAGCAAAATACCCTAAAATAATTTTAACTTGAAGACCGTGTACAACTGAGTAAATAGTACTTGGCTTAATCTCTATATGTTGTGCCATTATTTATAAAACATCCTGTATAATAGTTACAATCTGTTAAGGAAATATATTTTTCGCATTTTGTATAATAATGTGCTATTTTACTAAAATGAAAATCGATTAATAAAGTGGCACTTTGGTGCATAGAAATGTCACATTACTATATGGTAATGTTACTGTCAAATTCGAGGTTAGCAGGTTAGGTTTTATGTGAAAAATGACGGAAAACCTAACCTGCTAACCTCGAATTTGACATATTAATTATACGTTTGAATTTTCACACCCTCCTTTTTTAATGGACATGTGGTATAATGCTTTTATATAAATGTTTGTTTATAAATACTTATACAAAATGCAAAAAATAGTATACACACTTCGTGAGGAAAGTAGTTTTACTAAACTTTACTTTTCTGAACTTGTTGTGTAATACACTATTATAACGTAGCAATGACATTTTTGTATTCTCAATTTCTCTGTTGCTTGTTGTAATCACAATGTCAGAGAATGTACAGGGTTATTCATTATAAATTACCCACCCCTTATCATCGTTATTATTGTCTACAGAAAAAAAAGTTTTAAATAAAAGTTATGTGGTTATAACTGAATTTTGTTAAAATGCTATCAAAAGTACAGTGGCGTGCATAATTAAGGGGATACAAAAAAGTAATATATTTTTTTAAATGGAACACTCTGTATATTATTAAATTTTTGGAATGATCTTTCTTTCCTGATTTCAAAAATATACCATATGTTACCCCTACCTTATACCGTTTTTGAGTTATTAAACGTCGAATATTATTATTTATTATTATTTTGTATAGTATAACAAGTAAATATTTGGACTTTTTCTTCCTCACTGTAAACCATATTGATTATTTCATTAAATAAATGTCACTTATCAAACATTAGTTGTCATTTTCATAGCTTACTTTAATAATGTTAACTTTTCCATATTTACAGTAACTACTTTAACTAAGATATTCGACGGTTAATAACTCAAAAACGGTATAATATAGGGGTAACATATAATATATTTTTGAAATCAGGAGAAAAAGATCATTCCAAAAATTTAATAATATACAGGGTGTTCCATTTAAAAAAATATATTACTTTTTTGTATCCCCTTAAACCTGTACGCCACTGTAATTTTGATAGCATTTAAACAAAATTCAGTCATAACCACACAACTTTTATTTAAAACTTTTTTTTCTATAGACAATAATAACGATGATAAGGGGTGGGTAATTTATAATGAATAACCCTGTACCTAGTACCCTATTATGCAAATGATTTTATTTGTTCCTCACTTGTAAACAAATTTTTCAAGTCATTGTATTAATCAAGAAAGTTTATTTTTACAAGTTACTAACTTGTAAAATCTTTACAAGTTAACTGTTAGTTTTACAAGCGTGCCCATAGATAAATGATAGCGTGCAAAGCCAGAGTTGTCTTCCTTAGTATGTGTCATATTGATGAATTTAGTTGCTTGTCAGTTTGACATTTTGAATAAATGGTAAATTTCTAGTTATTTACAAGCAGAGCTGGGCAGTAATTAATTACTTTTTAATTAAATTACTAATTAAATTCTTTTTTGTGTATTTGCCTTGAAATTGGATTACTTTTCAAAATGCGGTAATTGGGAATTGCCATTTTTGTTAAAAAGTACTTGAAAATTACTTTTTGAAAATAATTAATTACTACATTCAATTACTCAGTTACTTTTGTGTAATTAAATTACTCTAAAGTATTTAAAATACTTTACAAGTATTTGAATTACCTGTGGTAATTGAAATGACTCGAGGTAATTGAATTACTTTGTGGTATTTCAATTACCGAATTACTGACCTCGATTGGGTCCAAATCTCCAGAACGCAAAAAATAAGATAAGTTACATATTAAGCAAACCGCAATAGGGTATTCCCCGCGTAATAGAGTATTCCCCGTGCAATAGAAGCCTAATTTATCTGGCAAGTTGAAAATAGCAACTATCGCATTTTGTACGACTCGTCACGAGCAGTGTTTCCAGATTTGGGGACAAGTTCTTAATTCTAAGGGATCTGAAGAGGCTGTTAACAACAAACTTTAGTAAAATGTGATTAGCTACTTGTCTAGGGTTTTTACGTACAATTTGGAGGGAATATTAGGGTTAATATTATTGAATCAATTTAATTCTGTTGAATGTATCGAACTTTAATAGTAGTTTATTGTTTGTTTTTAACTCGGTAATCTAATCGCGGATACTATGCGTCAGATTTGCGCCTGAAAATTCCCTTATCATCGCTTCAGAAGGAATGATGTTTATGTCACGTATTTGCCATTATTAATCGCTGCGAATCCAAACCGCAGTCTTTGCAATACTTAGCAAAGCCGACAAATAAAGTCCTGTTGACCGCCGATTAGATTTGGATTTTGGACGCTTAATTTACTTTTTTATGGTGTGAAATACCGGCTCGTTTGAAAATTTTGTTCGTGTTTGGTTATTTTTTTAAGTGAAATTATAAAACAGACGTTCACTGGATCGGAAATAAGACTACCCAAAAGGGTTCTACTTTCCTAACAAAAAAAAATCTATTTTACAGATTTAGAGATAAAATCATCTAATTTACATTTTTTTAACAACGTAAGTAAAAATTTTGTCGTTTTTGTCATTACACAATTAAAATTATCGTTATTTAAAAATATCTTTTACGTTTCGCTAAGTCATTGTTAGCTTCATCAGAAACATTGGTTTAAAATGTAGGACAAAGGGACAATTACTATAACAATCTATAAAATATAGGTAGGTACATGTTAGTGTTTGGACTTGTGAAAGAATAAGTATCCTCAATTATATCAATTTACCTGTCTCTTATTTTCAAAAAGTTTAAGTAGTTGGAATGGTAACATCTTTTATTGTTGATACGATCTCGTTAGATAAAGCATTCTTAGTTTTCATAGTTTCTAGCTGTTTTTGTATCTGCTGTACAAATTCTTATTTTAATCAGCGGTTTTCAACTAGGTTTATCAGTCCCTGATCAACACCAAATTGATATTTTATGTTAAAATTTCAAGTTATCTAATACATTTTTTATAGCTATTTGCATTACTAGGGAGTGAAATGTATCATTCTCTCCCGCGGATGGAGTTTAATTTTTCACAGTACCTAATCAATTGTAATCATGCAAGGGAGGAATTTACGTTTTAGTTCAGAGTTATACATTCAACACTTTTACATTTTATGATGTGACAATCTCTTGTATTCAGCTGCATTCAAACATATTTAAATATGAAAATCAGGGGGTTAGTTGATTTATTATTAATCACATTGCCTCCCGTCTCTAATGGCAACGGTAGTCAATGTATTATATTCCCTCCCACTGTCATTGGAAACCAACCAAGGAACCAAACGTATATTTTCGGGAAACCCCTAACAGGCGACAAAAAATGTTACTTATATAGGGGTAAAAATATTTTCTAACTGAGCCAACAAAATATACTCAAGTTGCGCCAATCAAATCACCACGTAGTGTTCTACAAAATCTAAACAGAAATATGATGTCAAACAATTAAAAAATCCAATGCTCCACCCTGTACACTTAGGTAAGGTACATATTTTCGTCATTCAGCTTCATGTTAGGCGTATTTAATAGTATATTGTTCTACAAGTTAAGAAAAGTGAGAGTTTTTCAACGTTTAATTTACGAGCGAGCGATGCAAAACGAGTGGATTAATTTATTACGAACATGGAAAAATTACTTTTATAACATATTCAGAGTGCTATTTTTTCTAATATAATTACAAAATGTAACCAAAATGAAATTCAAAATTTCTTCATATTAAAGGAAAATATTTTTTTAAGTAATCCATTGTTTTACGACTTTTTGTAGGCGGCTGGACAATAGGTAAACGTCAACCGACGTCAACATAACCTACAAAAGTTGGTTAAAACGTTGTAATTTCGCGATTTAAAAAAACACTGTACCCCACGGCACTGGAAGTTCCTTTTTATCCCTCATGTGGGGCCTACGGGCCACGGCAACTGAATCCTCAACCGTGATAAAAAAAGCTCAACTTCAGTGATAACCTACGTGAAAACTAATATAAAAAAAAAATATATACATTTGAACTTTCAAGTCCCTATACCTTCTTACTGAAGGGACTTTGTACTAAGGTATATTAGGTTTAATCGGTTTATTATAATCTAAGGAATCGATGCCAAATCGGTGTCGCATTTTTTTGGGACACCCTGTATAATTGTTATCTTTCAATTTATTTATTTACTTACAACTTACTTCAAAACAAACTAAAAACTTTTGGTTTTGGTGAACGGTTGAGGTAGCTACAAGATTTAATTATCAAAAAACCTTCAAATGTGAAAGAGTATGTAGGTTACTATAGCTAACAAAACATAAAATTAAGCATTTTTAGATTACGATTACGAATCGACACAACACTAATGATAGTTGCAACTTGCAAGAAGGTTCTACTAAATAAAACTACGTATATGACAACAATTTTTATTGAAAGTAATTGATGTTGTACAATTACAACCACTAAGTAATTGGTAATTGAATTACTATTTCCTGTGAGTAATTGAATCTCTGGTAATTACACTACTGCATTCGGCGGTAATTGGTAATTAGTAATTAATTACTTTTTAAAAGTAATTTGCCCAGCTCTGTTTACAAGTGAGGAGCAAATAAAATATTCAACAATACACGCAAGGTAACAGGTTTTACTGGCTCAGGAAAATGACTGGCTCGCCAGTCATATCCTTCTATTCGCCAGTAAAAACACTCTTACAAGCTTGTAATGTTAAATACTATTCAAAATGTATAATAGCTAGTAACATTGTGTGTTCTATCTTAAATTAGTAATACACTTTTTACATTTTTTTATAGTTCTTACAAGTCTTAATATCTCTGGTACGCGCAAAATCAAACAGACTGTATATTTGCTAAACCGTGTGAATCTAGTAAACTGATTCAAAGAGCATTTGGACAAGAGTTACTGTAAATAAGAAGACGAAAGAAAAACTTGACCAAATTATAGGCTAAAAAAGCGAGCAAATTATTTAATAAAGTCTCGAGCGAATCAATTAAACCGTGTCCCGAACCCCGAATCCTTTTTCCGGGCGAGGTAACAGGCGAAATCTGCAGTTTACTTTAGTGCGCTCCGAAGTTTATTAACGGCGAAGAAAGATCACCTCAAATTACACTTCCGTAACAAATAATTGCTAATTAGTCAAATCAATTAGCCATTAAAAACGCGGGGGCGCGATCGCGGGACGCCGCGTTTGCATCTTCGGATTTTAATTCCATCTGATTATGCTAAGCCCACCCCCTCGCAATGGCCACGTTATTTGCACGCATTTTTTCGTTTTTCCCCCTCGAGTTGTTTCGTGAATATCCTGGCTGGTCGCAAGGCGAACTGCCGGAGCCAATCGTACCTCGTTTCCGGAATCGCGAGGGTTCTTGAGTCTCACCCCCAAATAGCCCTTGCGTTCATCGATCCGTGCCCAGCACCGCTCGATTATATTTGTCATATTAGTTAGCAATTTAAATATATTACTTGTTTTCGCGTGGCTCCGAGATATAAATCCTCGCTATCGCCTGGAATCGCTCGAGTTTGGCGGTCGCAACCCGGCGCGGCCCCGATCGATATTACTAACCATTACAACCCTTTACTGCTAGCCGAGTTAAATTGAGAATATAAATGCGGTGTGTACAAAATAAACGGCCGAATTCCACTTTTGACGGCTTCGCCACGTCCCTCCGACTGGTGGCCGCGGCTCCCTGATAAATATTAATGGCCTCGTAGTAATAGTAATTTTATTCTCACTACTCGAATAGTTGAATAGCGTGCCGGATTAAGGCCGCGGGATAAAGGAATTAAAATCTGCGAATTCTCTCCACAGCGTCGTTATTGCTATTAGCAAAGTTGTGGCATTTTTAAGCTAATTGAGCCAGTTAAGAAAATACTCCGATTACGAGCGGCAAAAGCTATGAAACTAGAAAAGCACTTCTATACTCAGTATTCGCACTCACTATCACATTCTGAAGTTTTTAACAATACAAATTGTGACATCAATACAGTTAAAGGAACACAAATAAATTCTTCCTCCTTCTTTTGCTTCCACCGTTGCTTGTTTTCCCATTCTCTCATCTATCGATACCTGTTTTCCACCGCTGCTTTAATAGAATTCGCAAATTTTACATCGCCAAGACTAAATTCTGGACAATCATTTTGTAAAGATAAGAGTTGCACGGAGAACCTTTTATAAGAATAGAGAACAATATACAACTTAGACTGAAAAAATGTCAAAAAGGAAACGAGATGCTTTTGAAAATGACGCCATAGAAGTGCCTAACGGTACGTTTGGTAGCCCCTCTGTAAAGACGTTAAATTTAAGTAAGACGTCTCGTACGTCTTAATATTTTTATAGATTAATTGACCCTGTTTGCTTACCTAGCTAGTTTAGTCGACATGAAATTCTTTTAAATGCCCCAGTCGTAGTTAGGAACAATCACGAATTGCAAAAATCAGGAAAACGACCTACAGTTATAGTGTTCTCGGGCTGCAACTGACTTCAAACAACATACACAAAAAAGCTTTGTGTATTATACAAATATACGGACCTTTAAAGCATACATATAAAATCATAAACGAAATTAAAAGAAATAGGATTAAATCTTAAAATGAATGGCTATTAGTGTGGGTTGATAAATTATATTTAGGATTTTTTAGTCTAATACTGTTTAAACGTTGCTTAAATGCACTTTAAGAGAAACCCTGTTTCGTATTATTTTTTTCAAAAAAAAATCTTTATGATTCACGAAAGCTAAAATTAAACATTAAAAAACATTCAATAACTTAATGAAACGAAATTCGTATTTAGATAATTATAAATGTGCACTACGTCACATCGGAACTCAGAACATTGTTGCAATTGTAACGCAGCTTATCAGTATCCCCCTACTAAAATAACGTCACGTCTGCCGTTGCCATTGGTAACTGCAATAATCGGCCGTCTATTAATGCCAGTTGTTCTGCTCACTTTCTTCCAGTTAATGATACTGTAAGTTGTACTGTAAGTGTAAATTAAAGACCTAGTGTTGTGTTTTTTGAATTTCTCTTCAATCTAAGGAAAAGTATTTCTTAGTTCATAAAGTAGGCACCTTCCTAATAACGGTTTATTATTGATTATGGATAATGTATAATTATCAGAAAACACGGCATACAACAAAACGTCCTATGAGTAAAAATATCTTAACTTTCCTAACAATACTGAAACAATAAAAAGAAACACTTGCTAATGCGAATTACATTAATTTTCAAATTAAAAAGATTTTAGCATGCGAGAACGCTTGGCAGCAGGCTGGGCGCAACCCGAATTTGCACTCGCTACCAGATTATATACGACGGGCTTATCGTGGCGCGTATTGTTTCTTTTTAGTCACTTACGCTGTATCAGTTGGGTTCCATTTGCGTTAAGGATAAGGCTGAGCTATTTACAAACTACTACTTTTATCTGTTACTCAGTTAAAGCAAAAATAGATAATATTTAATTTTTTAAGGTGCCAATCCTGTATATATTTGATCGATAATATATTTGGTTTCGAGTTAGGTTGACAACGAATTGGCAAGCAAAATATCGTTTTCCTCCATCAAATGGTTTTTGAGCTATACCGCCAACAGGAGGACAGTCGGACCGAGATATATACAGACAGAATTAAGAAAATCTGTTTTTGGTCATCTGGGGACCCTAAAACGTGAAGATCTGAAGAAATCTCGGATGGTGATTTTTTCGCTATTACAATCCTTTCTTCGTCTTTAGACGAAGGAAGAAAAAATGTATCTTAGTATTCGTTCCAAAAACACTGAAATAGGCACGATGCTACATAATTTGTTTGGAAATAATGGCAATACCTGTAAAAAGACGCATAAGAAAAAAAATACGACTCTTCTTAGATTTAGGTAGTGGGTTCTTTGGCCTTTCATTGTGAACAATTAATAACGCAGTATAATTGAGTTGATGGTTAGAACTGGCGACCCTCATCTGGAAGGTAAATATTTTGGTCAAACAGTATTGAACCAATTCATCAAGCTCTACAAGTTGAAAAAGAACAAGTGCAACGATAATAGTGCAATGTTAAAACACCTAAGAGATCATTGTTTTCCATTCATCAAATTGGCATTAGATTGAATCGTTCTTCAAAGGTGACGATCCTCTATTAACGTTACCAGCTAAGTTTGAAAATGCAATCTGTCGCCACCCTTCTCTGCTTTTCCTTTTCCCGTATATTCTTGTAATCGGCGTTTGGTGAGTTCTTTTATTTGGTCATCCCACATCTCCTAAAACTTTTTCTTATGATTTAGATTTTTCCAGCTTTGTTACGTGTCCATAGTATTTCAAGCATCGCTAAAATGTAGACGGTCATACTATGAGACAAAACGATGAATGATGGAAATATCGAAATGCACTAATGGAGATCTTGGAACGGGAGAAAGGGATAATCTCAAAGGATCAGCGAGGTTAGCTTGATACAGAACAGCAAACAATAGAGACTTGTGCTGTAAAGTAGGGGAGGTTTGTATTCAACAATGGCTGATAACAGGATAGAAAAGAAGAGAAAGACTGGAAACAACGTTTAAGTAATTTCTAGTTAAAATTAAATTAAGTGATGTTGAGAAATCAAGATAAACAGCAGAATTATTTTAACAAAACGGCGAATTTGAATTAAATACTCTTTGCTATATCAGAGTGTTTAGTTTTTAAGAGTTTAGACTAAAGGGATGACGGGCCCAGGAGATGAAATAGTTCCAATTCTTTAAAAGATATCCAAAGAGGCAAGAAATGCTGGGCAACCAATTGACATATTTTGAAAATAACCGCGAAAAATATGATCAGCACAATAAGACGAAGCCTAACATAGAACCAGTTGTAAAAAAATGTTGGAAACACTACTATACCATTATAAGTATACTCTAATAGAAAGAAGAATTGAAAGAAACATACAGAGTTTTACAACTTTCAAGCATTTCAAGCTATGAAAACTTTAATCGATCCAATGGCTTGTCAAAATACAGAAGAAACCAAAACAAGTTTTACCTAAGCAGCAATCCAAGAAAGGATAAAAGCATTTGTAAAGAAATTAACATCAAACTAAACAAACTAAAATGCATTCTCGAACAAGAAAGAATTATTGGGATAAAACCACGTTTTTGCTTAAACAAAAAACATTTTGATTGGAACGAGCGTGAAACGTATACGATCAATAAATCGGGCGAAAAGTAGATCTGTTCGAAGTGAGTTAAAGTGAGAAAATTAGTTAAACGAAAGAAACCTAGACTAAGAAAAATTACTCGTAAGAATAGATCGACTATTAGTGCATCTATTTCGAAAAAGATCACTAAAAATTTTGCCGGATACAAGTTTCGTGGGGCGCCCTGCATAACCGCTTTTTCGTTGATGTGCTTTTGGCTGCCTATACTTTTGGTCCGTCTCTGCGTGACTTTCCCCAAAAGTCCTTGGAATCAGAAATTTTTTTGCGATTTTTAAAAGATGCTTTTATAAGAGAGAGGGTGATTTCCGTAACCATCTTGGGCAGATCGGTGATAAACTGCTGCTGGTGTTTTTGTGGTTTATGTCTTAGAGATGCACTGTTTTTGAATTTTTATGTCTTCCGATTTCTTCAGAATTTTCCAACAGCATTAATGTGTTTAATATGCAGCCGCTGACATTTATTTCAGGCTCTTATTGCCCCGTTTAATATATTGCGGCTCTGATGTCATCACGAGGCACACCTAGAGACAGGAATCATAAGTCGTTTGGGTGTTCCATCCAGCTACGCTGAAAAATGTACCTCCTTTAAAGGACTTTCTCTTCTACGATTTCTCACAGCCATCCGGAAAAAAGCCTTCAACACCCCGAACCTTGCATTCTCTTGAATCAGCTTGACCGCCGAATCGAGCACTAAATTTCTATGTGGATTCTTCTCGGTCAGCCGCCTGTAGCTTGCACATACCAGGTGCCTCACATTACTATTCTCCTCGTGGGGAACCATTTCAAGTACGTAGAAGTGTAGAACTAGGAAAATACTTCTCGCATATATGCCGATTTCTTATTGTAGCTTGTTACTCAGAGATTGCAGTACGATTCTAAGCACAGCGTTGAAGAATAAACCGGCTACATTTTTGCGCTTGTTGGAATTGTACTCAATAATGCTGTTGCGAGGGAATACCGAGGCTTTATTTGTTACTCGTAGACATCTAGTGCACAATTTGAGTTGAAGTAAAGATATTCAGACTCAAAAGGCATTCTGCGCTCAACTAGGTTCCTAGCGTAAACGAAACTTCTCATGCGAATATCAGCACCCGTACTCCGTTTTAAGCACGGTTATGGCATCACTACAAATACAAAAAAATCCAGGAGACTATAGGTGTATCCCTCTTACGATTTTATTTGGTATTTATACAAAATTATGCAAAATTTATGGTTTGGAGCTGCTTATACAGATCGTAAATAAACATTGCGTTACAGCATTTTCGGATTTATTTATTTTTTTGCTTTATGATGCTGCTATGTGGTTTGGGAACTTACACCGACAGATATAGGTCTTCTGGTTTAAACAGTCTGGAACCAGTGACCCTTCTGGACCCCACCCTGCTCAGGAACTAGGTGGCAAAACCTTATTACACCGCTAGACAGTTCTTGGATGTTTTTTTTTCGTAAAGCAGAATTTCTCTTGTAGAAAATTACTTAGGTATGAAGAAATATAGGCGGAAATGTAAAAATTCTCAACACATACTTTATAAAAAATTAAACTGGCAAAAAAAAGAAATTTTAGAAGTGAACGAATCTACACAGGTTCAGAATATGTCAGATAAGTGACATTTTAAATCAAATCCTAATAAAAAAGAAAATGTTCAAAACTCTCAAGTAAGCAAACAGCCTGCTTGGTTCATATGTTCATAGACTATCAACTAAATTGTATACAAACATATAATTATTGGAATTTGCTTGATTCACAACATACAAGGTTGTGACGTTCTAAAGGTAGGTTTATAATTATGAACGGAAATGTGTTACGGACAATGTGAACACTTCTAGAGCTTGAAATTAGCTCTACAGTTCTACAAGGCTCTGTAGCTGGGCCCATGTAGTAATTAATATATTAATTCTTTGACGACATACTCAATCTAGAAAAATCTTTAATTTTTGTTATATACATTAAATGACACTGCGAGTAAAACTTTTGCTAAAGCTGGGTAATTTATATCATAAATATACCGCAGAATGTACCTAATCTTACTTTTGTAAATAGGTTTCTTAATTACTGTTTATTAAGTTTCTTCGTTGTTTACCATTTGTGTATATTTTTTGTTTAGTAAAGTTACTTTCAAAGGTTTGGACTTGAATGCTTTCAATTTTACTTATGTTTTGGGGTGTGTTCACAATGAACATTTTCAGCCAACTTCAACGTCAAATTTATAAAACATGCGCTATTATTAGCAACCAAACTTCACTTATACTTTCACTTTCAAGTCTTTTATATTAGGGATCTCAAGAAATTATGTAAAATTCGTTAATTATTGTTTGAAAGTATTTCTAATAACTACCTGTTGAATAAATTAATGTTTAAATCTGTGGTTCTGATAAAGAAGTTTGTTTCACGGTTTTGTTTACATTTGTACATTTACGATCATTGATAGCCCTCACCGGTCGATCCTCAGGTCGAGCTCTTATATGAAATTTAACGTCTCGAATTTCAATTAATTTTTTTATTTCACCCTCTTAAAATAAAAAAAATGGAATTAGCAGCCCATCTCATTTTTCAATTATTGTTTTTAATATTTACGTGTAAATTAAATATCATACGACGTTACACCACCTCCGTGGCGCGGTGAGAAGAGTGCCAGGATTGCAATAAGCAAGTCCTAGGTTCAAATCTGCGGATAGCGCTTTTTTTCGCAGTTTACTGCATTGGTACTGAGCCATACCAAGATCATTTGACATTAGGATACAATTAAAGCATCTCTTCTCTTAATACTGGTCCATGTGGTAAGGTAACAAGACTTCAAACACAATCATATGACTTTGACTTATAATAATAATATAAATGCAAATTTCGTACCTATACATTTTCTTAAATGATCTTAAACTAAAAATCAATATATTTAACGTTCATAAAATTTAAAAATAACATTTGTAAACGGAAAATATTTTCCGATAGAATAGTATTTAACATTACTCGCTTGGTAAGAGGGTTTTTACTGGCGAATAGAAGGATATGACTGCCGAGCCAAAGGCGAGCCAGTCACCTTCTTGAGCCAGTAAAACCTGTTACCTTGCGTGTATTGTTGAATATTTTATTTTGTTCCTCACTTGTAAATAACTGAAATTTACCATTTATTCAAAATGTCAAACTGACAAGCAACTAAACTCATCAATATGACACATACTAAGGAAGACAACTCTGACTTTGCACGCTATGAGCACGCTTGTAAAATTTTACTGGCTAGCCAATAAAAATTTACTGGCTAGCCAGTTAAGAAACATTTTCAAGGTGAATACCGTGACTTGATAAATTGATGTTTACAAGTGAGGAACAAATAATCATATTATATACTATAGTGCTGGCGTTTTTTTTTTTAATTTACTGCTACTGAACCATTACTGTACATATAATAATTAAGGAATTTTAGTCTGCAAGACAGTTATGATTACATCTATCGATATGTTTCCACATATTTGTACATAATAGTGTTCTTGCTAATAGTTTATCTTCCGAAAAAACAATGAGAGGACAATTTCAGATTGCAATTGTTTGTATGTAAATGAGAACATAAAAGTAAAAAATCGACGCCATTACAACTACTATACCTGAAATGACGTTCGATTTTCATTTTATATCCGAGTATCAGTCGAGAAATAAAATTAAAATGACGATACAAATTTACTTTTAGCTGGCAGGCGGTTGCTGTTGGAGTACCTACATGTTTAGTGTATGATTGGAAAGTATGCAGCTGCCTGTAATATTGCTCTGCAGTGGGCTAGTGACATCATAATAAAACAGTTCCAACCAAATTTCCATCCAACGTACTTATTATATTTTGCTTCGTACGATTAGCAAGTATTCGAACTACTAAAAATATCTTGGTGAAAGAAGCTTTTCTTGGAAAAAAATGCAAAAGCGATACTGACATGGCCAGATCACATTTTAAAAGTATTCAAGCTGGGTATTTTTAAATCGCTTTCAGACTGTAATTTTATTATTAATAATGAGGGTAGTGGAGAATTTTTTTTACCATTAAATACGTGTACATTCAGACCTAACCATAGAATTTAAGCATCGACTGACCGAGTTTTAAAAATTTTAAACAAAAGCGTAAATTGAAAGCTTTTGCTTGTAAAACGCAGCATTCTAGCCAGCTGGGTAAAATATTTATCAGTCTCTGTAATTAATTAATAAGTGGCAAAAATGCGAACAGAACGAAAAGAATTTCCCGTACCTGACCCTGTACAAGAGTAATAAATATTTAAACCGTTCGTTAATTAAAATTGCTAAGATTACACGCCTTGGGTATTTCGATAATTCCGGATTTAAAACGCGAGCAACTTTTATCAGCGGGCATGTGGAATGTGCGTTATCGAGGCTTCGTAGAGGGACGCAGTTGATAAAGGGGTAAAAATGTCTTGTCAGGTTCCATCAGCCACCCCTGCGTTTTATCGCTCGCACAGCGTCTGAAGTTGACATCTCAACCCCTTAGAGATATCTCCCCCAACTTTAATGTATTTTACTTTTTCTCTTTTCCCTTCTACTTTTTGCGAAGATATTTCTTTCGGCTTTCATTTCCTTTGAACATTCTCCTCGGCATCGGGGGCTTTTTATATATCAGCGATTTCATTCGCAGATAGCCGAAGCTGGATGCATTAAATTTTTACGGGTGCTTTTATTGTGCAGTGTTAAAATATGATTTGTAGCCCCAATACTGCTAGTACGAACCCGGCTAATGCGTGACACCGTTTAGGCTCCCCTCCCGCCTGTTATTACTCGTGTTATTACCAAACACAGACTGAGCAGCAGATCTGCATTTTAAAACCATCGCCTTAACGTATGATAATGAGTTCGCGAGTTTGGGCGTTGAAAGGTTGTAAATGAGATCTGAAATACATAAGATAATTCCGAGGAGACGTCTCGGTAATGTTCCTGCTTCTGCAGCTTCTTCCATAACGGGGGTGAATGAGTATGCTTCGGCATTTCTGATTTGCATTAGATTGTTTGTTCGCCTGCATATAAGAGCACCTAACTAACCTAATATTAACTCTTGCAAGAGTAGGGTATGTCTCAAATGATAAACGAGGGAACCGTTACTTATGCGGTTAGCGAACAATTTCTATTAAAAGATAAACTTGAAGAATTAAAAGAAAAACTTGGAATAATTAAAAGTTGCCATTGATATTTATGCAATTCGGTATAGCATAAATATCGATATATTGAATGGATGATATAAAATTATGAAAAAAAATCGACTCCAAAACCAATATAATCGCTACATTATCAATACCATACAGTATTCAATACGGCAATGAAATCGTTAAATCCTCTCGACTTTTTTACTAAATTTTCAATGTTACCCTCGAAAACCTTTCAAACAACCTGTGTTTGTGAAGAAAAGTGTGCACTGTGAATTTGGTCATTCAACATGAATTTAGATTTGCATGTTCCAGTTATGAATAGTATATTACGTATAGTATAGTATATTACTTTAGAAAAGTGAAGTTTTACACTACAAGTATGGATGTTTTGAGTACGAGCGCTAGTGAGCCCTTAAATAGCCATACGAGTTCAGTACAATCGCCTTTCTAACGTGTTTCGTATACTACTTTATCGCATTTCATATATAAATGTGAAATAATAGATTTTTATTTAAAATTGACACTAAATGTCAAAACGTAACCAAGCTGAGCAGAACTCGTTTTTATGTACTAAAGCAGAATACGCAGCTCCAGTTAGTGTTATGCATTTGGCAGTACTGAAGCGTATGATTGGTGGTACTGAAAGCCTATGTCATATTCGAAGGTAGTAGGTTAGATTTTGCGTCAGACTGTGTCAAAACTGACACAAAACCTCGAATTTGACATAGACTTACAATGTCACCAGCATTACATTTCACTATTGCCAAAACGTAAAACGAATCGTTGTGGCTATGCCGTAATGGTTGCTATGGTACAAAGTACTACATTACTAAACGATTTTACATGTAGAAATGTAGAACATTACCATATGAAATGCGATAAACGTTAACATATCCAAATAATGTTTACCTATTTTTTATCTTAATGTTTGTACGTATATGAGAACTTGTTTATTTACTTTCTAGAGATTAAAAACGACAATGGAGTTATTTAATGACTTCAGATTTTTATTCACTGCTTTCCATGTGTAGCTTGTATGAATTTCTCACGTATTTTGTTATGTAAACCAATTTATACATAAATACATGTTTTTTTTTCAATTTTAAAGTAAAAATTGAGGACTGAGATTAAAAACTTTTGCAATTTTTACTGCTGTAACTTACACTATTGCAAAAAACACGCTTAAATATTTTTTTTATAGTAAAGGAAATTAAATAATTCTTTATTCTCACACTTTATATTTACTATTGGTGCTTAGCTCTGTTATCGGTATAAATATTGTACTATATGTATTCATAATATAAGTATGTTTTTGCTGAATATTAAGAACATGTTTGATATTTACAAAAATTGTTGAAAAGCTTCTGTATCGATATGCAGATTTTATTTACTAATAGTTGTAAATAGTTCTTGCTACACTTATTAAACTTTGCAATAGTATTTAAAAAATCCTGCTAAAGTATATCTTTCTTTAGGTTTATCTCATTAGATACCTACAAGCTTATTCGCTGTAGTCGATGTATTCGATATGAATAGCCGATACATTAGTTGTATTTGATGTTTTCAATATCTTAGAGTTATTCGATATAGTCGATATATTCGATATAGTAAATTTTTTTATATTCAAATGCAATATAGTGAAACTATTGCAAAGAAGCATTGTCAGCAGGTCGAATTTTGTTGTACATAAGCCTGTGAATATTATTATTGCAGTGAGGTTAGGCTGATGTTGAGTGGTTGGCATTTATTTATTTTGAATTGAAGTTCTGGGTATTATAAACTTAAATTGTCCTTAGTGCAGTACCTACCTAGTAAAAACCAAATTATAAACGTATTAAGTTTATAATAGCCAGAACTACAATTTAAAATAATTAAATGTCAAGCAGTAAAAATGAAACCCAACTGCACTGCAAAAGCAATTACCAGAAGCTTATGTACCAACACAATTCGATGTTTGCATTTCTATATGAAAAAAGGACTATTTGTATATTCAATATAGTCAACATATTAGACGTCTGTGATATATTGAATATTGTCAACATCTGCCATGTAAACGACATATTAAATGTATTTGATATAATTAAAATATTCGACATAGTCGATTTAATCCGTGCATTTTTACATTCATTGAATCGATAGTTCCGATGTATTCGATAGTCGATATATTCTATGTAGTTATAGATATTAACGATACAAGTTTGATTATGAGCATCTTAACGACAAGAGTTTGATTGCCAAAAACGAGGCGGTGAGCCGAGTTTTGCGGCAATCAAACGAGTCTCGTTAACTGCCATAAGCAAAACGTGGATTGTTCAATATTTTATCTTCATCAATAAATTCTGGTTCAACGTATTTCTTTATACAAAAAGAGTGCGGTAATATTCATTACCGCACTGAGTGCGGCAATATCTAGATATTGAAGATAATGAAGCTCTTAATGATACTAAAATTAATTTGGTTAAGAGTCTATAACAACACTGATGAAGATAAATATATTTATGTAGTCGATAGCTTCATTACACTATTTAATGTAAGCGATATATGAGATGTGTTTCGTATATTATATATAGCTATATATTCGTTGTAGTCGATGTAGTCGCTATATTCGATACACTCGATATATCCTATATACCTATTCAATTTTGTCGATATATTCCATGTAATCGGTATATTAGATGTATTCGATAGATTTCCTACACTATCGAAAAATGATAAATAATTTGCCTTAAAAAAATTATCTTTGCGAAGAGTTTAATCGACTTTCTTTAAATAGTTATTTCATACCCAGTAATTTTTACTTTCTTTTACAATAAAGGAAGTATTGGATTCACTCCAAAAATTCGAAATTGAGTTTTCTACAGATCTTCACGTTTTAGAGTCCCCTGAACCCAAAAACCATTTTTTTCCATTGGTCTGTCTGTGTGTCTGTCTGTCTGGCTGTCTGTGAACAGAATATCTCAAAAACGAGGTATGGCGTTGAAACTTCATATAGTTTTGTGTACTATTTAGATGTGACAGCAAGCTTTTGAAGAAAATCGCATAATCGGAAGTAGATGTTTACTCTTGGGATTTTTCAGTTTTTTGCCATTTTTTCAAAAACGGCTCTAACGATTTTTTTCAAACTTCACATTTTTATTACATTTTTAATGTGTATTTTCCAGTTCAATACTTCTAAAATGGGTTTCCTTTGTTTTTTTTCCTATTTTTTTTATTAACTCTTATTTTAAAAAGAACACCCGGTATATTATTACATTTTTGAATTCATCTTGAAATTCTAGAGAAAATTTGTCTCTTGACCTAACGCTCTATTTTGTACCGTTTTTGTACAATTTGTAATTTTTGAAAAATTTTGACAAATGCTTAAAACTTTTAAATCAAATTTTTGGCTATATATAAGATCACTGTAAAAGGAAGTTGTGTGCGTGTATCACACCAGATTTTTTTAGTAATCAGTTTGCTTCACACAGCTCTTGTCTGCTTGTTTGCAGTTATTTATCTCATTATCGAATGTATGATTGTTAAGCATTGTTAAGATCAGCATCAACGAATTTGTTTTTTAAATAAACTCTAATAAGTAATGTTGGCATGTCATTTTATTAAGTTTGTTTGTAACGCCATAACATAATTACAGTGGAGTTAATAAATTAATTACAAATATAATGTACTTAACTTATGGAATAATAATTATTATTATTATCCGATACAGTCGACATAATTCATGTATTTTAATATGTAGTAAAGTAACCTTTGGAATGGCCTACCAAAATCTGGCAACATGGATTTTCCAGAATTTAACAAAAAAATACTATTTTTAGTCCTGGAATGGACAATCTGTCAGTCTACTGTCCCTGTCAGCCTGATTCGTGCTAAATGAAAAATAATCTTTGAAATCGTTGCTATTTCTATCTTAACACGTCACTTCACCGTAATCGCTTTAATAACAATTTCTGATGGGTAGGTACCAAAGACAAATAATATTGTTACGTTCTTAACGTTCGGGCTATTTAAAATTATACGACAAACATAGGTTCAAACATTTATTTACAAAAATGAATTATTACGATTATTGTTATTTACAAGCACACGAGAATTATCACGCAGATTAAAAATTAATACAGGCACTTACGAACTATCGATACATTTATTTATTTATATCACTCTTAAACACTAACGATTATATATGGTTGTTTATTTCTATTATTTATGTTCACGCGTTTTATTTATCTGGGAGCTCGGCGCTCTGATGCTCAATTCGAACTGCTCTGTCGAGGAATTATTTCAGAACTGAACTCGCATCCCCGCTGCGCGAGTATTTATATTTCACTGGAGAGGTTCCAGAAACTTCTCGGCATTCACTGGAAATTCCAGATGAAAGCATGACGCATCTGACCTCGGGCGCGCGTGAGTCATGCACTGCACCTGGCTCCAGATTTATCCGAAAGTCTGGAACGCTGTGACACATCTGCACACCTGCTTCTGCCGGCAGCCTCTGATTCACCCGCGCACATCTGCTTTCAAGGCCGTTCTTGCGTTCGTTACACTGCCCCCGCCTTAGGTCGTTCTGTCCCAGAACGAGTTGCGTCGGGTGCCTGTCACTCGCTCTTGTGGGGATTCGATGACGGTATTTACAGGCGGTGCCTTTCTTGCACACGGACTGGTTGAAGAAGTAGCAGTCCACCGTGGGCTCAATGCTTCGCGCCGGGCTGCAACAGCAGACCTCGATCTGGATGCCGGTCTGGTCGAAGACTACTTCCAGCATGCTGCGTACGACCCTCCAGTCCAACGAATCCAGGCCGCATCCTAATTTCGGCATCGCTAGCCGGGTTTCGCCGTTCTTCACCATCTGCTCCTTAAGGTCCAAAAGAGCAGACCAGAGCTCCTGGTAACTAGGTTTTTCGTAAGACAACCTTTTCGTCACCAGGTAATAAATGGAGCTGTTGCCTTCCTTCAGCTGCAAGGTTCTGCCAATCTGAGGTGCCTGCTCTCGCAGCTGGTCTACCCGGCCAAACTTCTCCCGGAAGGCAGCGGCGATCCCCCTAGACATCCGGAGGTCCTGGGCGACGCAGTGTGCCAGGGAATACTGCCGCAGGGTGTCGAACAAGTCACGCTGCACCTCTGTAGTGACTCCGAATCGCGCAGTCTTCGTACCCCCATAAGCGGTCATAAACTCCTGGAAGGAGGTTCCTCCGGTCCCTAGTCGTCTCAGGGGTTGTTCCGTGACAGCCTCCACTTCCTCATTCGTTCCGGCATATGGGGCCAACCGATTGAAGTGCACCACCCTGCACTTTCCTCGAGGAGGTTTCTGGATTCGGTATACCACGTCATTCAGTCGAGCAACTACAGTGTAGGGGCCTTTCCAGTTTCTTTGGAGCTTGGGGGAGAGGCCACGACGCCTCTGGGGGTTATGAAGCCATACCATATCGCCAGGCTGGAAACCACCGGCCTCAGCGCGGGCATCATATCGGTCCTTCATTCGGTCGCTGGCACCCTGAATGTTTCGGCGTACGGCGTCGTGGATCTCTTCCATCCTCTTCTTCAGGTTCCCCACGTAGTCCTCGCCGGCCGTTTCTTCGCCAGGCTTTCTACCAAACTTGAGGTCACATGGCAATCGCAGCTCGCGCCCAAAGAGTACCGTGGCTGGGGTGTGGTTGGTTGTCTCTTGTACTGCCGATCGGTAGGCCATTAGGAACAGGTGAATGTACTGGTCCCAGTCACACTGATGTTCGGAAACCACCTTGGACAGATGCTTCCCCATGGTTCGGTTCATCCTTTCCACCATGCCGTCCGATTGAGGATGGAGGGCAGTGGTCCGGGTCTTGTGTATCCCCAGCAGCTTGCAAACGTTCTGGAACAGTCCAGACTCGAAATTCCGGCCCTGGTCGGAATGTAATTCCAGGGGGACTCCAAAACGGCTAAAGCACTCCTTCACCAGAACATCAGCTACAGTACCGGCCTCTTGATTCGGAAGGGCATATACTTCAGGCCCCTTGGTGAAGTAGTCCATGCACACCAAGATGTATTTATTTCCCGCTTCGGTTTCGGGGAATGGTCCAGCGATGTCGATGGCTATCCTCTCGAACGGACTACCGACGTTGTACTGCCGCATCGGAGCTCTACGTCTACCAACCGGTCCGTTTCCTGTAGCGCAGGCTTCGCACCTCCGGCACCACTCTCTGACATCATCTTTGCAATTCGCCCAGTAGAACCGGTCTCGGACCTTCTGCAACGTCTTCTTCAACCCAAAGTGTCCCCCAGAGGAGCCATCATGCAGGTGACGCAGAACCTCGGCCACTCTACTCCTTGGAACCATCAATTGTGATCTCGTTGCCCTACCGTCCTCGTCTTCCAAGATTCTAGTCAGCACGTTGTTGTCGAGCTGCAAGGAGTCCCATTGCGCCCAATAGGTCTTCACCGTTGGGTTGGTGGCAGAGACCTCCTGCCAGGTAGGTCGACGGCCATCTCGCTTCCAGGCTATAACTGTGCCTAAGTCGGGGACGTTCTCCTGGCTGTTCTGCAACTCGTCTAGCTCCCACGAGTCGTCGACTACAGTGGTACGATTGATGGGTACCGCACGACTCTCCAGTCTCGAACAGTGGCTGCAGTCCGCAGGGCAGGGCCTCCTAGATAACGCATCGGCGTTGCGGTGGGCTGTGCCAGGTCGATGATTTATTTCAAAGTCGAACTCTTCTAGGCGCTCGATCCACTCAGCCACCTGTCCTTCAGGGTTCTTGCACTGCAGCAGCCATCTCAGAGCAGGATGGTCGGTCCTCAGCAAGACTCTTTTGCCAAACTCAACTGATTTATGTTTTCCTACGTCAGTACGGCAGCTGGGATGATCTCCGCACTCGACGATGTCCTGGTACCGGGCCACCAAATCTTCTATCTTCTTCCGTTTTCGTTGGCTCATGTCCCCTCCCAGTATTGGGTTCCTCTTGACGGTTGCCAGTTCCCTGCTGACGTTCATCATCCTTACTGGGACCCCAAGCCCAGTCTTAATCAACGTCTTCCCTACCAGGATACCATGAGTGAGCTTCTTGCCACCATCAGGCTCGACCACGCGCACCACGTTGCCCCGGAGATCGCCATCCAGGTATGCATCCACGACCCTCTCGGTTCGTCCTTGCAGAGTAACATCTTCCGCCCATACCACTTGTGCCGCCATCTCTCCTCTTGGGTGTCGGGAAAGCTCCTCCCCACCCACGTGCAACTCGCCGCGTCTCAGGTCCAAAGCGCACTCACACTTATCCACAACATCCATTCCTAGGATGCACTCGTCCGCAATGTCAGCATAATCGGGCTCAACCACGCGCACCACGTTGCTCCGAAGATCGTCATCCAGGTATGCATCCACGACCCTCTCGGTTCGTCCTTGCAGAGTAACATCTTCCGCCCATACCACTTGTGCCGCGATCTCTCCTGGGTGTCGAGAAAGCTCCTTCCCCACCCACGTGCAACTCGCCGCGTCTCAGGTCCAAAACGCACTCACACTTATCCATAACATCCACTGCCAGGATGTACTCGTCCGCACTGTTAGCCATCAGGTCCCGATGCTTGAGGGTTTGATTCCCAATCTTCAAATCAGTTTCCCCATGTGTGGTCACCGCGCCCCCCGTGGCAGTGCGAAGGCGTGTCTCGTTGTGCAGCAGCTGACCATCGTCCCTTACTACGTCGGACCTGGCGATGGACTTCGTCGTTCCAGTATCCAACAGCAGAGACCGAACTCTTCCATTTATTTTTCCATCAAGCTTTTGGACTACTTTTTCTTGCTCAGCCTTCAGCCATTCCTTAAGTGCTTTCGCGGCTTCCTCTGCCTTCTCTTCTGCCTTCTTTTGGCCGGCTTTCAATTCTTCCTGGCCAACTTGGATCTCTTTCTTAAGTTTCTCCTGTGCTTTTTCCGCTTTCTCTTGTGCTTTTTCCGCTTTCTCTTGCGCCTTCTCTGCCTTGTCCTGGCTAACTTGCATCAGTTGCAAAAGTTGGCTTAATTGGGCTTCCATTTTGCTGCTTTGAGATCGCGTCAAAGGCATGCACAATACTCACTTCAATTTATTTATCTGACCGTCGTTTTATCGGCACTTGTTAAATAATTTATTTATTTAATGTTTGTTCAATAATTTCCTTATAGGCCCCGGTTCAAAACCTCACACCGACACCACTGTTACGTTCTTAACGTTCGGGCTATTTAAAATTATATGACAAACATGGGTTCAAACATTTATTTACAAAAATGAATTATTACGATTATTGTTATTTACAAGCACACGAGAATTATCAAGCAGATTACAAATTAATACAGGCACTAACGAACTATCGATACATTTATTTATTTATATCACTCTTAAACACTAACGATTATATATGGTTGTTTATTTCTATTATTTATGTTCACGCGTTTTATTTATCTGGGAGCTCGGCGCTCTGATGCTGAATTCGAACTGCTCTGTCGAAGAATTATTTCAGAACTGAACTCGCATCCCCGCTGCGCGAGTATTTATATTTCACTGGAGAGGTTCCAGAAACTTCTCGGCATTCACTGGAAATTCCAGATGAAAGCATGACGCATCTGACCTCGGGCGCGCGTGAGTCATGCACTGCACCTGGCTCCAGATTTATCCGAAAGTCTGGAACGCTGTGACACATCTGCACACCTGCTTCTGCCGGCAGCCTCTGATTCACCCGCGCACATCTGCTTTCAAGGCCGTTCTTGCGTTCGTTACAATATATAGCAGTCGTAGGTATCTAATCCCCATTGCAAGTAAATCGCTACTAATTTTGACTTATCTAAAACAGTTATTTCTTCGAAATGAAAACACTGCTTGGAAGCTAATGGTATTGCAACCAGAAGAAGTCTATTTTTACAAAAAGCACTAGTTTCTCCAATCCGCCAGTCCTCTAAATTCCAAACTAGTTTCCATTTTTGTGCCACTGTTCCATTCCATGGAAATTTCAACACGCTACGTTATGGAGCGACTGATGAAGAGTAATTTGACTTTCAGCTCGGTATACACATTTCAAAACCATTTTTACAGCTCATGTGAACTGCCTTGTCAAAATATTTTTTAACTTAAAATATATTTAAATGTTTTTAAAACGTGTGTCCTGGAATGGCCTAGCAGGAAATTTGGCATCAGAACCAGTGTCACGGCCTGAAACAATATCGACCGTCTTGGATATAGTCAATTGATTCGATGCAGTCGATAAGTATTCGATACATTCGATGTAGTCGCCTTATCAGATATAGTCGCTATATCAAATGTATTCTGCATAGTCGATATAATTCCATGTTGTCGATATATTCGATATAGTCAATATATTTGATGTATTCAATATTGTCGATATATTCTATGTACTTGATATAGTTGATATATTCGATATAGCCAACAAAATTCCTGCATTTTATATTCGATATAGTGTATATAGCCAATTTATTTTAAATATTGCTTGTTGTTATATTTGATGCAGTCGATGTATCAGATGTATTCGACATAGTTGATGTATTTCATATATACAGAGTGATACACTTAAGATGAAGGAACCCCTGCGCTTAATTAATTTTTAACAGTAGGTACGTTATTTTGGTATAGAGATAGAACTCCATCAACTGCATTTTTTAGGGTTGATTTAAATGTCAGCTGTAAACCCAGTCTACTGCTACTTCGAGAATATGGGAAATTCTCGATATAGTGCAACGCGTTAGAGATATCTAAAATAGTTACCAGAAAAGGCTGTTCAGTATCTAAATTTGTCCCGGAAACCAAGTTTTAATACAAAATTCGCATATTGATTGTTCTTATCATTTCCATGGGAAGTTAATTTTTTTTGATCAGGTTTGACACCTGAATCGGGTATCCTAAGAAATGCGGCTTATAAAGCTCTACCTTTTGTACCAAAATTCCAATATTTACATTTAGAAATAAATTAAATATAAGGCTGTCACACTGTCCATGCATTTTTATGTGCAATATAGTATATATGTATAGCCAGATTATTCGATGTATTTTATGTATTCTATATTGTCGATATATTTGATGCAGTCAATATAGTCGACGTATTTGATATAGTTGATATATTTGATATACTCGGCATAATTGATGAATTTTATATGCCTTGTAGTGGACATACTCAATTATTCGATATATTCGTTGTTGTTTATATATTCTATGCAGTCGGTACATCAGATGTATGTGTGCGATACAGTGGGTGAATTTGATATACAGGTGAATTGTTATGTGTAATGCAGTGAATATAGTCGAATTATTTGATATATTCGATGTAACCTATATTGTCCATACATTTGATGCAGTCAGTATATTAGATGTATTCGATATAGTTGATATATTTGATATACTCAATTATTCGATCTACTCGTTGTTGTCGATATATTCGTTGCACTCAATACATCAGATGTATATGTATATTCGACATAATAGTTGATAAGTGTCATATATAGGTGTATTTTTATGTGCGATTTAGTGATATAGTCAAATTATTCTATATATTAGATGTGTTCCATTTTGTCGGTATATTCCATGTGGTCAATATATTAGATGTATTTGGTTTAACTGATATAGCCAGCATAATACATGCATTTTATATGCGATGTAGTGGATAGACTTAATTTATTCGATATATGCGTTGTTGTCGATATATTCGATACAGTCTATATGTCAGATGTAGGTACTAGACACAGTTGCTGTATTCCATGTGGTCGACATAGGACATGCAATTTTAATGGATATAAATAGCCAATTTATTCGATATTTTATTTTATTTTATTTTGGTACTCAGCCAATAGCCGTTAGGCCAATTATAGTCGTCGCTGTATATTTTATGGGAACTTCCAACCCCACTAACGACTGTCATGATGTTATTATGACATCCGGGACCAACTATTTCCGTGACAGCCGTATCACGAGGCGCCGAGAGAAGCAGCCATGGAACTCCCATCCAAGTTCTGATCAGAAAGAGCGTTGCTTAACTATACTGATCGAACGTGGACGCTTGTTCAAGCTACACCACCCGGGACCCTCAATATATTCAATGTAATCCCTACATCGCATTCTATATAGCGATATATTTGATGCATTATATATATACAATACAGTTGGTATATTATATAATGAATATATACGATGCGATCAATATATCGGTTATATGAATATTTGTTGGATATCTCAAATTTCAATATTTTTCTAATATCGCTTACCCCTACTGATAATTTTACCTTAAACAGGGTGAGAAAAAAATAAGAAGCGCTGATTACGCAACCTACAATAACATTTTTATGAAAAACGTACGATACAAAATCTTTTATAATAATTTTTACCAAAATTTGCTTTTCATCTTTCTTTGTAACCACTGCACGTGCACGTTACTCAAAATAAATACAGTCCATTGAATATAGTTAAAAATATCTTATGTAACTGTAATAATATTTTCTTCAAACTACTTTGTTCTAAAATGTATAAAAAGGTTGAACACGTCTACACATATAACAAGTATAAAAATGCTAACTGTATTATGATCTCTTTTTTGAAACTTTACAAGCTGTGGAATCGACGTTTTTCTTTTATTGAAAGTCAAAGACAATGCTTCGATGGACACCAAAATGGCCTTAATAAAACAGTTCACACATTAGGGCTATAATGCTTTATGTTTATAGTTATTCATTATGTATTATTGTACTTCACATCTGGGTTATATACGAGTAGTTTCAAGCTTTCAAAATATCGATCTATATAAACGTTGTTTACCATTGTATTTTTTACTATGGATTAGTGTAATATATCGAATATATCAACTCTTCGCTTACAAATAAATTATTTTGTTAATTTTGTTTTTCTAATAAAAGAATTTTAATTTTATGTGGATATGTTACAGGCAATTTGTATAATTTCAGTCATTACATGGAATCCTTAGGCATTATATAAAATGCCTAAGTTATATTATGACTAGACAATGGTCCCCTGTGTAAAACTGCAAGCTTGCAACCTTGAACAATAATAGCTTCTTTCTGTGAACTGCAAGTCTGCAACCTTCAACGCACGTGGCTTCCTGTCTCACGCTCCCTTTTAGAGATAACGCTTATCTTAGCTGATTAGACATAGTATATAATTATACAAGTAGCCTGCACCTCTAAGATAAGTTCCAGTTAGTTCGTAGCTAGATGTAAGAAATTGTCTGGCAGCTAATCTGTGTGCTTCCAATGTTATATTTCATTGTAAAATAAAAATAATCGTTTTTAAAAAGTCGTTTCGGCGGCCTTTTAATAAAACTGGCGCAGTCGTTCGGATTTGTGGAGGAAAACCTGGAAAACTACAAACATCGAGTCGACCAGCAACTTTCCTTGAGGTTCAGCTCTTTGCCGCAAATCGACACCTACCACCCAGCGGATCTTCGGACATCTCCAACAGGGACAAACATCGCCCGATCGTGAGAAGCGCCCGTCGACCCAGCTCCTGCTCCTCCGTGGTTATTGGAACCATCTGGTCATTGGGACCACTTGATCATTGGGATCAGTCTCTGGTTTGGCAACGTCAACAACGACGACCCCAGGACAACTTTTGGATGACGCTCTAGCGCAAAGCAGACCATCCAAAGTCGGACTTCAGGACCTAGCTGTTTGCAGGCCAGCCGACATCAACAGCATCGACGCATCCTTTTTGAAGACAACAGGACGTAGATCGCACGCCGTTCGTCAATTTTAACGCACAATGTAAGTGCATATTTTTATAATTCAAAGTAATAATTTTCAAGCTTTAGAGAAAAAGCAAAGGTATATTTTAAAAATAATAATTTTCAAGCTTTAGAGAAAAGCAAAGGTATATTTTAAAGGCAACAAAGTAACGTAATATAATTTTCAAAAGTAATAATTATTAAAGCGTTCGCCTAAACAACAAAGTAAAAATTTCAAAGGCAACAAAGTAACGTAATATAATTTTCAAAGTGATAATTATTAAAGCGTTCGCCTAAAACAACAAAGTTAACTAATATAAAGTTTAAAAAAATTATACTAACATAGTTTTAAATATTTATTTATAAGATCAGGCAGAACGTAGTAAGCCAGACCAAATGCTGCACATACTAGGTGTGCTTAAATTGCATTTGTGCTTGCGTTCTTGCGCGTAGGGTTCCTAACAAGGTATTAGAAACATCCCCTAGTCATATAAATTGTTTACTAACATAAAACAAAATTAAAAATCAAGTGAAACAAATAAAGTAAAATTAATTTTTGTCTACAAAAGAGAATCCTTAACATAATTCTCGTCTTAAGTAAAAACACCTAGAAATTTATTTTTTTTAACAATTACAAAATTTTTATGTTTAGATCACTATTATCTTGAAGTATTCGAAAAATAAATATATTTTGAAACAATTGTAAAAATTTTATGTCACGAGATCGATCACGCTCACCAAGGAATTCTATCCCTAGAATTTTATTTTTAAATAATTGTAACAACCCAAATATGGTTGACCAAAACGCATCATTGTTTCCCCCACATTTTAACGTAGCTTTACTAAATGAAATTCCCACATACGATGGTAATCAAGCCACTCTATCGGAATTTGTCAGATCCGCAGAAATCATTGCAACTAAATTTTGCACAGAAAATTTAAACGATTATATCAACCAAGTAATTTTAAATTCGATAAGGAATAAATTAAAAGGTCAAGCGTTAGAAGTAATTACAGGTTAACTTGGAAAGACTTAAAAAATGTCTTAATTGAACATTTTGGCGACCAAAGGTCAGAATTGAATCTCTTAATTGATTTAACCAAATTAAAACAGAATAAAGACTCTCCCATAGAATTTTTCAATAAAGTTAGAACCCATTTGGCAATTTATAATTCAAAAGTTTCTCTGAGTCAAGAATCAAAAGACATTATCACTTATAAATTAAAGGCTAACAAAGATTTAGCACTTCGCACTTTTACAAGTGGACTAAATGAAAATTTAGGAAGCTTCGTAAGAAGTAGAAACCCAACTTCACTAGAACAAGCCTTAAGCATAGTAAAAGAAGAAATCGATATCAGATATTCTCAAAATCAAAATAATTTTCAAAGTCAAAAATTAAATAAATCAAATTTAACTTCCAATATTCAAACACGAAATGCACATCAACCTAAATTTAATAACCCAAATTTTATGCAAAGACCATTCCAATCAAATCGAAGTAATTTTAACCAAAATCCTAAAAGTAATTTTAATCAAAATCCCAACTATTTTAAAAATCCAACAAATTTTAACAATTCTAATAATTCTAGAATAACTCAAAATTCAAGCTTTAATGCATTTGCACCAAAACCAAATTTTTCACCAACAAATAAACCAGAACCTATGGACTTTAGCACTATAAAAAGACCAGCTACTCAACAATCAAATTTCCCCAATAAATATCGAGCAAATTCTCAAAACGTTAATAGAAATTTTAATCATTTAAATTACCATCAAGAAAAACCTCCGGATGAGTATGAAATCTTAGCCGACAATTTATTTGAAAATGGAGAATTTTCAACTCTAGAAAATTTTAACGAAAACCCTCAGGAATATTTTGACCCTGACAATTTTCAAGATAGGTACAACTGAAAACTGCGAATCACAAGATTTAGACCATACTTACGATTATTTCGAATATCCAGATCCAAACGATACTGTAAATTTTCATTAAGAGCCTCGGAAAAGAATATTTTAACTTTTAATATAAATCCAAAATCAAACCTTCCTTATATTATAATTCCCGCCACCGGCGATAAACTTTTAATAGATACAGGTAGCTCACAAACAATAATTTTCCCAGAATTTGTACAACAACATTTTCCAAATTATATTTATGAAACAGAATTCGAGATAGTTACATCTCATGGAATTTCTCAACATAACTTAATTGCAGATTTACCCATTCCTAATCTTTTTTATAAAAACGGAACACATACGTGTTATTTATACAAATTTCACCAAGACTATGTAGGACTTATTGGATCCGATTTACTTTCAAAATTATCCGCCCGAATAGATTATAAATGGATGCACATTCAAACAGAAAAAACAGTAATACCGTTCTATTATAATCCATCAAAAACTAAACAGGAAATTCAAAAACGTAATGAATGTAATTTTTCCAAATTTAAAAACTCAGATTTTGTCAGAAAACTTGTAGTACCTCCGCGTACAGAATGTTTTGTAAATTTACCAGCAGTAGGAAAGAATGGAACTAAAATAGCTCCAAAACTAAAATTTAATGAAAAATTAATTATGCCTTCAGCATTAGTGAAATTACACAATAATTGGTTTAAAACCAGTGTAATTAATACTTCAAACGAAACACAAGAAATAAATATTTATAATCCATTATTTTTAGAAGACTATGAACCCGATAGCAAAAATCAACCTATCAGACTTAACAACTTTAATATAAAAACTCCAAACACCAAAAGTATTTTAAATAACAATTTAAAAAACAATTTAAGATTAGACCATTTAAACGAAGACGAAAAAACTCTTTTGACTAATTTATGTTTTCAATACAGAGATGTATTTTACTCTCCCGAAATACCTTTATCCGTTACGAATTTGACAAAACACCACATTAGGACTAAAACCAATGCACTTATATTTACGAAAACATACCGTTATCCCCATATTCATCGCGAAGAAGTCAAAAAGCAAATAAAGAAAATGTTAAACGAAGATATTATAGAGCCATCGGAATCACCGTATAATTTTCGTATTTGGGTCGTCCCAAAAAAATTAGACGCCTCTGGAAAACAAAAATGGCGTATTGTAGTTGACTATCGAAAGTTAAATGAACAAACTATTGAAGATAAATATCCATTGCCCCGTATAGAAACCGTATTAGACAATCTTGGCAGAGCTAAATACTTTACAACTTTGGACCTTGCCTCTGGTTTCCACCAGATAGAAATCGAAAAGAAAGATCGCGAAAAAACCGCTTTTTCAACCGAAGAAGGCCATTTTCAGTTTAAAAGAATGGGTATGGGTTTACGTAACAGTCCTGCATCCTTCCAAAGGATGATAAATACAGCCTTAATTGGACTCACTCCAACACAGTGCCTAGTTTACCTAGACGATATTATAATTTTCGGAAGTTCTCTTCAAGAACATATGCAACGTTTAAAAAATGTATTTCAAAAATGTAGAGATGCTAATGTAAAGATTCAGCTAGATAAATCAGAATTTTTACATAAATCTGTAAAATATTTGGGTCATATAGTTACTTCAGAAGGAATAAAACCAGATCCATCTAAAATATCAGCAATCAAAAATTTCCCAGCACCTAAAACAAGAACCGAGATAAAATCATTCTTAGGACTATTTGGCTATTATAGAAAATTTGTCAAAGACTTTGCCAAAATAACTAAATTTTTAACCGTATGTTTAAAGAAAGAAAATAAAATTGTACACACCCCTGAATTTTTGAAGAACTTTGAGTATTGCAAACAAATTTTAATGAATGAACCAGTACTTCAATATCCTGATTTTGAAAAACCTTTCGAACTGACTACCGATGCATCTAAATTTGCGATAGGCGCGGTATTATCCCAAGATGGTAAACCCACCGTCCTGTTATGCCTCCAGAACCCTTAATAATGCAGAACAAAATTACACTACAATTGAACGAGAACTCCTAGCCATAGTTTGGGCAACCAAACAATTTCGTCCATATCTGTATGGAGTAAAATTTAAATTGTACACCGATCATAGACCGCTTGTTTGGCTCAAAAATTTAAAAAAACCAAATTCCAAATTAACTCGTTGGGCACTTAAATTAGAAGAATACGACTTCACCGTAAACTATCTACCAGGCAAATTAAATAAAGTTGCCGACGCTCTATCACGTGTTCAAATTCACCCCATGACTTTAGAAACACCCGATAGACTTCATACACCAACACCAATACAAGGTAACGAAAGTTTAATGGCAAGTAGGGCAAGCACCCCCGACATACAAGACTTTTTTTCAGTACCGACCATCGGACCACCAAAATCAGAAACGCCTAAAGTAAAAGTTATATCCGACATTCAAATAAGACCACCAAATAACGACGATAATAAATCCTATGTCGAAACAATACATTCGCAACAATCGTCTACCCCCGTGATCGATATTGCCGAAAAACCTCTACAACAATTTAAGAATCAAATTGAATTTGTAATTTCTCAGCTACCACGAGATATCGGAATCACTAAATACGACGGAATTACACATTATTCTGTATCCCTAAATAATACAAATAAAATTGACGTATTCAACAGGCTATTAATTGAACATTGTGAACCTAGAACACATTACCATTGTTATTTTCCTAACGACGAACTTTGTTTAGATTTTTCTAATTTTCTGCAAAACATAATTAACGACAACACACCCAAATTTCATCGATGTATGTCACAAGTGACTTACTTTCTAAATCCACAAGATCGTCAATATCAAATCCAAAATTACCATCTAGGCAAAAACAATCACCGTGGTATCAATGAAACAATTGAACACATAAAAAGAAAATATTATTGGAAATCAATTAATAAAGATGTCACCGATTATATTAATAATTGTCATATTTGTAAAACGCAAAAGTACAATAGAAACCCAATTAAGCAGCCTTTACAGCTTACTCCTACACAAAACCAACCATTTCATACTATACACTTGGATATTTTTCAGATTGGTAAGAGAAGCTATCTAACAATAATAGATTCATTTTCCAAATTCGCCCAAGCATATTATATTAAATCTCGAAATTTAACAGACATCATTGAACAATTACTTAATTATATGTGTACTTTTACTACACCAAATATCATTATAGCTGATGGAGGATTTAACAAAAATATTTTTAAGACTTCATAGCTTTACATAAAATCCAGTTGCATACGACAACCCCACATCACCATCAATCTAATTCCCCAATTGAACGATTGCATTCGACAATAATTGAACACTATCGACTATTGACGGATGTACCTGAACAAAACAAAATTCAATATTGTATTCTTGCATACAATCATACGATACACTCTAATCTCAATTTAACCCCTTTTGAGATTGTATTTGGTCATACTGAATGTAGAAATCAGTTCGATTTAGACTATACAAAAACCTACTATCATGATTATTTATCTGGTCACAAAATCCGCATGAAAAAAATTTACGAAATATTGCAAGGCAAGCAAATTGATACTAAAGAGATGCGAAATTTAAAATTAAATCCAACTCGGAAAAATAAAACATTTCAATTAAACGAAAAAGTATTTGTTAAAACTAATTCCAGAAGCAAAGATGAACCAAAATTTATAGGACCATATACAATATCCCAAATTTTAGAACATGACATATACGAGTTAATACCCCATAATGGATCGCCCAACATTAGACGCCATGCTAATGAATTACTACCTTATTCAGACTTATTACCTTCATCGTCTGTATCTTGATTAAATATTCAATTATACACGGCGATATAATATTGTAAATATTTTAAAATATAATCCAGAACTATATTCTTTAAATTTAGGCAATGTAGTTCTTAAATAAAGCAAATAGATGCTTATTAGAAATATATATGATATTCCTATTTTTATTCGTCATGATACACTTAGAAACAATTTAATGAAAATCGTATTGCTACTTTATTATTCAGTATAAAAGTACCTCAAATAAAATTGCTAATTTAAAGGTTTCAAGCATTGACCGCTTAATAATTCCTGAATCGAATTCATAAATGTCTCGAAGATTGACTTGATACCAGTTGACACCCAGAAATTGGTTGAGGACCGAATTAAGCTTAATAAATATGAAAATTTGTTAAAACCTGTTAATTATATTAAATCTGATAATTTAAGTGTGTCTGCAATTATATTTACTCTGTGTACTATTCTTATGTTAATAATTTTTATATTGTATTTGTATTATAATAGAAACACAATGAAGATTAAACTTATTAGATTTTTATATAAAGATTTTGAACCAGTTAACGTAAATGCATAAGTTTAATTTTCTTTTCTCTTTGTAAGTTCAATGGAGGCATATTTGAATACCACCCATTGAACATTTTATCGGCGGACGTGTTATGTTATGACTAGACAATGGCCCCCTGTGTAAAACTGCAAGCTTGCAACCTTGAACGATAAATAGCTTCTTTGTATGAATTGCAAGTCTGCAACCTTGAACGCACGTGGCTTCCTGTCTCGCGCTCCCTTTTAGAGATAACGCTTATCTTAGTTGATTAGACATAGTATATATACAAGTAGCTTGCACCTCTAAGATAAGTTCCAGTTAGTTCGTAGCTAGATGTAAGAAATTGTCTGGTAGCTAATCTGTGTGCTTCCAATGTTATATTTCATTGTAAAATAAAAATAAACGTTTTTTAAAAAGTCGTTTCGGCGGCCTTTTAATAAAACTTGGGAACTGAGGAAAATTATGCATTTTTATTTGTTTCTAACCTCATGTGAATGGTATAGTCTACCTGTATACAACTCGACAATCGAAAATCCTAGTGACTTGACGTATTGCCTTATGAAACACCACTCAACGATATGTCTCGTGGTATTTCAGGCAATACGTCTTGAAATCGATTATTTTCGATCGTCTAATTGTATAATATATGATTATTTCACGAACGACGAACTTTGTATATTAGCTTTCTAGAACACGTCGAGCTGCAATTTATAATTATTATTATCTAGTAGTTATTTGCCAGGTCTACCATCTTTTAGTTTAGTTTGAGATCACTTTATAAATATTTGAGGAAAGTGAATAAGGAAAGTTACAGTATAGATTATAACCTCTAAAAACTATTACTAATTCAGTTCATTTGAAGGCAAAGAACTCGAAAAATATCGGACTTAAGAAAATTAAACTGAGTTTTAATTAGAATTTTAGCTGTAATTTACGCAAGTTTTATTTAATGTTGTTAATTTCATTTCGATTTTCGTAAACGAGGAGTTGACAGAGAAGTGAATATAAAAACGTGTGTCTACAAGTGGAGTTAGTTTTTAATCAACATATAGTAATCATTTTAGAATAGATTTAAATTTTTTGTAAATAACTGTTAACTTTTATAATAAAGGGTGTTTCAATAAGAGCGCAAGATTTGAATTGCGCGCCATGTTTGACAGTCATAATGTCACATGATTATGACGTGACAGATCGAAAGTTGACAGATGGGAGTTAGTAAACATGGAGCATTACACGGTAGAACAACGCGTCCTGATTGTCAAAAATTATTATCAAAATGGTGAAAGTTTAATTGCCACCATTATTGTGCTATGATAACACAGTTTCTTGTGCCTCATTTGGAAGCTATTGATCTTGACGACATGTGGTTTCAGCAGGACGGTGCCACATGTCATATCGCCCGTGAAACATTGACGATCTTGCACGAGTTTGCTCCTGGTCGTGTCATTTCCCGATTTGGTGACCAGAATTGGCCTCCGCGCTCTTGCGATTTAACGCCTTTAGACTTCTGGCTGTGGGGTTATCTGAAGTCACAGGTTTATGCCAATAAGCCTGCAACCATCGAAGCATTGAAAGCCGAAATTAGACGCTGTATCAATGAAATACCACCACATATATTCAATAACGTTATTGAAAATTTCGTCAAAAGGGTACGCATATGCCAGCAAAGCCGTGGCGGCCATTTACAAGATATTTTGTTTCATACATAATTCCCAAATGTATATTTTCTAAATCAATAAATATTTCAATACTTTTCTACAGAAAACCATGTTTTATTGAACACTGAAATCTTGCGCTCTTATTGAAACACCCTATATAAAGGATATTCAGATTTATTTTATTTATCGATTTCCAAAATTTAAGGCATTTCAGTTGTTATTGCCACAGAAATATGGTCTGTGTTTTTTCTTTGGCAATCTAAACCAAATGAAATTTAATATTTTGAATGGCTATGTTCACGTTAGAATAAAATTCTGCTGGTGGCGCGTTATTACTCTCTTCGTTTGTTATTTAAAATTTTGGTTTCAACAATATATAAAGTTATCAAGCATACTCTTTTTCTATTAAACATTTCTGGTCAGCCTATATATGGGGATTTTGACTTGAGGAAGCGAGATGGCTGCTGCTTGCTCGTTCCTTGTCGGTGCTTGCAATAAAATAATTAAATTTCTATACCTGTCTTCCAACGTAGTATATTCAGGACTGAAGTGCATTTGTTCTGAAGCCATGTCGTTCGACATAACTTCTTCGTCCATCTCGACCACACGATCCCATTTTTCTCTTAACTCCCTTGTCGTGATGGCGGGCCGCCCTAATTCTTGTGTTAGTTCGGCGTCGTCCATCGCTTGCTTACAATTCTGAATCCTAATCTGCAGTTTTCGGATACGAACCTTTTGCTCGGGGTTGGCCACCATTTCCTCTTGATTTCTGCTTACGGAGGGGTTGGAAATTTCCGTTGATTTTGAACAGCTCTGCAAGTAACTTTTTGCTTCGCCGTATATGGCTTTAATTTGATCGTAATACCGTGTTGTAAAATAATTATGAGTTGGAATACTTAGCTGCCCCATTTCTGCATGATTTTTAGTTGCAGTGTTCCAAAGTTCGTCCAGCGTTTTGTTGCGACTGGCGATGTAGGCTTCGCTTTTTCGGCTGGCAGGGTCCTTTATGCTGTTAGATAATACTTGTTTTATCTTCTGCGCGAGCTCTTCTTGAGCGACAGCTAATTTGTTGAATTCCTCCATGTTGTTAGCCATTTTTTGGGACCTGGGTGGTTGGCAGATGTTGTCTTCTTCTTGGGATGCGGGTGACCTTTGGGATGTGTTTGTCCTTTAGTTGTAGACAGATCCGGCTCGAAGGACCATGAACAGAATTGCCTGGAGGCTGTATCAGGATTCCGTTGCTTTGCGCTGGTTCTATCCCTTAAAGCACGTAAACGAGACTGCGTTTACGTTTTAAACCAATGTAGTCAATGGTACTTAAAAGGGACGACAGTAAACCACCCTAAGAGACGCAGCCTCACGTCTCGATGATATTATGGCTTAGTATTAGGGTAGCGACGTAGTGAATAAATCAGTCATTAAATGCAGATTGTTTTTATTACGAAAATAAACGTGTATTTATACAAAACAAGAATGCTTAACTAAGTAACATATCAAAGTTCATAATAGTGTAGTTTAATGGAACGCGTTTAAAGGTACGAAGACGACAATTCAGCACAATAAGCTTTTTATAGTTCCGCATGTGTTTGCAGGATGGTGCGGTGAACTTGGGTTTCTAGGTCGCGTACTGAGCGAAATGCCAAGTTGCAATTTATTGCGGTGTTTAAACTCAATGCTTGCGAAACAATATTCATTTGTTAATATTTGGTAAATGGGAACTGAAATTTGCCTATTTTAATTCAAGATTAAAACAGATCTAAATTAAATATAAACTTGCGAAATTATGAAGTAAAGCTGTAGGTTAAAACTGTTTGTTTATGAAATCAGAATTACATTTAGAACTTCTGATTGGTTTCGTAAATTTTGTTATTAAAATTTATGTGTGTTTAAATCAAGTTTAAACATAGTGTAAACTTTGCCAGTCCTAAGTCT